>CAUYPK010044780.1:0-28245 GCA_963574355.1 Loris lydekkerianus
TGGAATACTATGGAGCCTTAAAGAAAGATGGAGACTTTACCTCTTTCATGTTTACATGGATGGAGCTGGAACATATTCTTCTGAGCAAAGTATCTCAGGAATGGAAGAAAAAGTATCCAATGTACTCAGCCCTACTATGAAGCTAATTTATAGCTTTCACATGAAAGCTATAACCCAACTATAGCACAAGACTATGGGGAAAGGGCCAAGGAAGAGAAAGAAAGGGGGGAGGTTAGGGAGGAGAGAGGGTAATGGGTGGAGCCGGAGCCACATCTATGGTGCATGTTAGAATGGGTACAGATGATTACACTAATGTACACAGCTATGATTTAACAATAAAAAAAAATAATAATAATAATAATAAAAGAAAATTACCGAAAAAAAAAAGTGTGCCCAATTTGAGAATGAGAAAATTAAAGCAGAAAGGGATTCAGATCCAGACTCACAGCCAGGAAAGTGGAGAGCTAAATTTTGGACCTAGGAAGTATGACTGACGGCCACATCAGAGTTGTAAAGCCTTGGTACTCCAAGAACAGTTTCTGGACTAGCACCTTTCCTGCACTTTCAAGAAATGCACAATCTCCCTGATTAGAGACAATGAGCGTTTCTTCATGTATTTATTGACCATTATTCTATCTTCTTTCAGAAAAATTCTGACCATAAAACTCCACATTTTTATGAGGTTATTTGATTTTTTTTCTTGCTGATTTACTTGAGTTCTTTATAGACTCTGGCAAATCAAAACCACAATGAAGTGTCACCTAAAACCCCAAAACAACAGATGCTGGTGTGGATGTGCAGAGAAAGAAACTCATACACTCTTTGTGGGACTGCAAACTATTAATAGTACAACCTCTATGAAAAGTCACATGGAAATACTTCAGGGAATTAAAAGTAGACCTACCATTTGATCTAGCAATCACTAGATATTTAACCAAAAAGAGCATTTTATCGAAGACACATGAACTTGAATGTTTATTGCAGCACAATTCACAATAATAAAGATGTGTATCAACCAAGTGTCCTTCAATACATGAGTGGATTAATAAAATGTGGTATAAGTATACCATGGAGTACTACTCAGCCATAAAAAATGAATCTTTTGTAACAAACTGGATGGAACTGAAGACCATTTTACTAAGTGAAGTACTACAAGAATGGTAGAACAAACACCACATGCACTCACTACTAAATTGGAACTAATAGATCAACTCCCATGTGCACATTTGGTAGTAAAACTCAATAGAAAGCAAGCAGGTGGGATGAACCTGGAGGGGAGGAATGAATTCACACCTAACGGGTATCATGCACACTTTCCAGATGACGGACACACTTATAACTTTGACTTAAACTGTACAAAAGTCATTCATGCAACCAAAACATTTGTACCCCATAATATTCTAACAATTTTTTTAAAGATATATATAATCTCAAACCCCACCCCAGAACTATTTAACCAGACTTTGCATTTTAACAGGTGTTTATGAGCACACTGAAGTTTGAAAGGCACTGCTTCAAAGCACAAAGCATTTCTACAAGGGTGTTTGCTCACTGTATCACTGGTACCAAAAACCTGTGGGTGCTCGTTAAACTGCATAGATTTCAGGCCTACCAGAAATCTCTGCAGCTGGGTTCAAAGACACAGATCATCAACAAGTTCCCCAGGTGATTGTTACATACACCTAATTTTTTTTCTTTCTTTCTTTCTTTTTTTTTGGGGGGGTGGGCAGAGACAGAGTCTCACTCTGTCTCCATGGGTAGAGTGTTATGGCATCAGCCTCGCTCATAGCAACCTCAAACTCCTGGGTTCAAGTGATTCTCCTGCCTTAGCATCCTGAGTTGTGGTGACCACAGGCTCCCACCAAAGGCCTGGCTATTTTTTCTATTTTTAGTAGAGCTGGGTTGTCGGTCTTGCTCAGGATGGTCTCCAACACCTGAGGTCAAGCAATCCACCCAGCTTGGCCTCCCAGAATTCAGGGATTACAGGTATGAGCCACATATGCCTAATTGGGATAATCACTGCTTTTGGTTCTCCTGCTGTGTCCTTGGCTTGGCAGTGAAGAGTTAAAATAAGAAGGCCAAGCTGGAGTAGGTGAGTGCTCCCCCTGTAATGATGACAAAAAGAATTTGGAAAACAACAGGGCCAAATTGGGGGGGGGGGGGGTGAGGCCAAGGATAAACTTTATCTACCCTGACATTAATGGGCTTCAAACCCAGATTGTGCTGTGGGCTTTTTATTCAAAGTTTAATTTTGTTTTCATTGTTGTTGTTGTTGTTGTTTTTAAAGGATGTGTTTGTGAAAACGTATACCATTTCTGTTGCTAACTCCAAGGCCAGTGTTTGAGTTCTTCTTTTACCTTGGACTTGTTTACACAATAATCCCTCCTCCACAAACCAAATATGGGCACTGATGTCTCAACATATTTCAAAACACTCCAGAGGAAGGTATCATATTGAGAAAGGGATGGAGCGTGCCTGAAAGACTTATTTGGATGACTTTGATATTTGTATCCTTAAGACAACATAGAGAACAAGGCGGGTGATACAACTGAGCAAGTGCATGTCTGAGTTCTATGATGGTACCATGAGAGTCCCCCTAAAGGGTAGGTGGCATACAGAGGGAGCCAGCAACCATGAGTTGTAGTCCTATTTCAGCTCTAGCTAGTGGCACTAGCTATTGGCATGACCCCAGGGGATTACTTAATTTCTTCAAGCCATGGTTTCCCCATTTGTTAAAGGAGCAGTCTCTTCAGGTACTGCAATCCCAGAAAACTAGAGGAACCTGTCAGGAAATGTATATGAGTGAAGTCAGCTGCCCGTTAGAAGGAAGAAGAATCTGCTGAGGGCATGGCCCCCTGAAGATAGGCAAGTGCAGGTCCTCTCACTGAAACAAAACACATCTTCAGCTGACTTTAACCAACGGTAGACTATCCCTAGGGGGCCTTCTAGTGCACAGCCATAACTTTTAATTTAGAGTTTGGAGCCATTGGAGATCAACATATCTATTGCCTACTGGTATTGGATGGAATCAGGAGGAAACCCAATAAAAGTATCAGGGAAACCCAATAAAAAAGGCTGGTGATCTCATTCCCATTATTTAAATTGGGGGTAAGCAGCAAATTGCTGAGCATCCCCCAGACTAGCTGAGGACACAGTGCCAAGGAGGAACCTTCTTTTCTTTCCTAACTGTAATACACTATAAAAAGATTATGAAGATATACAGTTATTTTTATTAAACGTCCAAGGAGGCTCTGATGCAAAGGCATGACAAGGGTGTCGAATCACTTTTTCTGTTTATTTAATCAATGGGGGGGTAATATTTTAAGTAAATGTAGATATGATGGGTGCCAATATGAAAGTGAATAGTCTGAAGTAACAACTCCAACCCTTTAAGGGCAAAATTCATTTATTCTGGGTTTCCTGGAGGACCTTCAATCACATGTTTGATTATTAATTTAAAGTATTGGTTCTCAAAGTGGGGCCCCTTGGCCAATAGCATCAGCAATACCTGTGACCATGTTCAAAATGCAAGTTCTAGGACTATACACCCCAACTCAACCGAATCAGAAACTCTTGGAGTAAAACTCAGCAATGTTTGTTTCAATAAACCACCCAGATGATTCTGATGTTCTCTAAAGTTTGAGAATCACTGATTTCAGATTACTAATTGAAACTCCTGGTGAGGCCATGGGTCCAAGCAGCGTTTCAGTATTTACAAGTATTAAACTAGTTCATTTCCAAGTATAATAGGCCCTATAAACTGAAGACTTCAGTGATGTGGATGCCGAGGTTAGGGAGATACAGTGGACTGAAATCGTCATGGAATAGAATCCGTGCACATTCTACAGGTAAGTGAAGGATCATTCTGATTATTTATTCACTCATTTTCAGTGCTCACTGATTATACATGTTTTATTCCACAGTACCGGGTTAAATGTTTGTAAGCTTCCTGTTTAGATGGTGATTTGACATAACATGACTTAACTACATAATCCTTTATTGAACATCATCAGTCCATCATGGGGGGAAGGGAAACTGTGCCCTCCCAAATAAAAGGGATGTGTCACTTAATTTTTACCCTGAGCATAGCAGGTGAAATGATTTCAGGGGTTTCGTTGGCATGCAGGAATAATCCATCTCTGTAGCATTTTTTCTAATGCCTTTTATTTCGGGATATATATATATATATATATATATATATATATATTTGCTTGTTAATGCACAGTTGTTCTCTTGTGATCTTAAGAATATTGCCATTAGTCATTATTGTTCTCATATTGTACCTGAAAGGATTAACCACATCTCCAGAGCATCCACACCAGTGTTTCTCCCCGGGACAAGTAGAAACGCTGAGAATTAGAACACAACGTGGGCTATTGCCTAGCAGTGATTGATTTGTGAGGGCTTGTGAATTGGTTGCTAGGCTTTCCAAGTGATATGCAATAATAAGGTCCTTCAAGGGAAACTCAAAACACAGGGAATATTTGCTTCCATTTGTTCCAGAGTGCTTTGTACTCAGCTCTTGAATTTGGATTTTGTTGGTTCATTACATGAGTAAATGTTTACCATGTCTTCTGTTTGTTCTCCAAAACCACATAAAACCAATTATTTTTTCTTTCTCCATATATACCCATGCAAATAGCTTCATTAATCAAATATAGGTGTATGTGTATATAAAGTGACCATTTAGAAAGTTAACACTGCAACAATTTTTCAGTGAATTGCTATAAATTGTCCTTGATTTTATAATTCTCAACAAAATGATCCAAGTTCATGAGCATTCATGGGATCTGCTGAGTCCCCTCTTGGTTTTTTAGCAGATTGGCCAAGCTAGGAGAAGTAAGACTTGCTTAAAGCCGTTGATGTCCACCCTAGGCTCAATCTCTCTTTATTTTTCACGTAACACTAAGCACACACCCAGCTGGCCAGTGTGTGAGGCATTGCAGTGAGTATCAGCAGTCCCTAC
Organism: Loris lydekkerianus; assembly: GCA_963574355.1. NCBI lineage: Eukaryota > Metazoa > Chordata > Mammalia > Primates > Lorisidae > Loris > Loris lydekkerianus. Next base: position 4,967 of record CAUYPK010044780.1, read on the forward strand.
GGTGTGAACAAGATAGATTCTGTTGGTTTGTTCTGAAATTGAATTTTGATGTAAGTTAGAATAGGTATATTTACCTATTACTTGTAACAGCCTCTGTTCATAAGTGGGAACATCTGTACAAGAGTCGGATGTTCTTAACTCAGGCACAGCCAGTGTGAGGTTCTGGCAGTGACGAGGTTGAGCGTGCCCTGCCTCTCCCCATCGGTGGTACACTGGAGCCCACTAACTGGTCCTCAGCATTCAGTCCCTCTTCTTCCTGGGCTTACCTTTTGCAGCCTCCCTTACTGCTGGGTACAGCTGTGGCATGTGGCCGAGTTCTGCCAATGAGTAGGGTAGAGGATATGAGTGCAAATGGTGTGTGAAAAAATGAGTGCAAATTCTGCCCTTCACCAGAACCCTCCCAGGTACCCATCTCCACGTGTGCTTCATGCAGTCTAGGCTTCGCTGGTACACTGGGAAGAAAGACCCAGAAAGAGCATTGAAAGTGTTTGAGAGATGGGAAGGTAAACTATCGGATACAACCTTGTATAGGGGAATGAAAGAAAACAAACTGTGTTTTTCACTTGCCTTGGTTATTTATTGTTAATAGTTACTAGTTTAACTTAAATGATGGGAGACTTCAAAAGAGATTCAGCTGGGTAGAGTGGAAACCAACTTAACCAATTAAGAAGTGTGAGAGCACATGGTCTCTAAGAAAGTGGTTAATTTCTTTAATTCATTTGTATTGACACAGAAGGAAAAGGGTAGGGCATGAAGGCCAATGCAAGTGTGGTTTGTCAATCAGATGCCGCGTAAGGGTAACGGCAGTTCTCGTGTCCACAGGGCTCAGCTCGTTTTTCTATGGTCTTCAAAATCTTTGACAAGGTTGGGTGGAGTGTATGCTTTAGTCAGGAGCATCATTCAGAAGTGCCTTGTCCCCAGATAGATTTTGGTCTTCTGGGTGTTGCTTTGAACAGTGACATACAAGGGCAGGTGAGGTGAGAGCAGCCTGCCAAGGGTGGTTTATGATAAGAGGGCTCATTGTCCATGGAGAACTTAAACAGCAATGAAATCAGCCAAAAGTCAGTCTGTTTTTTATTACCATGTTCCAATAATTGTTCTAAACAATGCCAGTGACAAAATATTCCTTCCACCCAGCAATACCTGGCAGAAAGGGGTTTTCAGACAACCCTCTACCTCCACGCCTGCCCCAACCCAGCCAGATACACTACCTTACACACTAAGTAACTATTAGGGACAGTTATTCAGGGGCTTTCAGTGTAACAGGAGGGGTTCCATGCCAGCAAATACCACAGAATGTTTAAGGGTGCATTGCCCAGGAATGGGAATCAGAGGCCATTATTTCTGGCCTGAAAAATGGAACCAATGACTCTAGGAAGGCTTCCTGCAAGAGCTTGTTCTTGAGATTTTCCTGAGCAAAGTAATGTCACAGAGAAGAGGATGTGCTGGATAAGGGGAAGAGCAAGCAGCAAGGCCTGTGGGATGGACCCAGAGTAGAGATGACTTCAGGTAGAGTCTAGTAGAATATGGCAACAGCTCGGATGGGCCTCGCTGGTCCAAGGCTCAGCTGGCAATATTCAGAATTTTCTTTTGCGTTTGAAAGGAAGTTATCAGGTCCCTGTGAGTGTTCATTTCACATGGTCAAAGCCATGGTTTTAGGAATACCACCAATCAGATGTGATAATTAGCACTATGGCTTAGGACAAGGGGGAAAAATGGATATACCCCATTGCTAATTCATATAGAACACAGGATCAGTGTCATGGTTGCAGGTTTTGTAGGTGGTGACTGTGGACCCCACAGACACACTGTGTCTGGCCATCCACTTTGCATCTATGTGAAGCAATCTTAACTCTGCTAACTGACCTGCCAACAGCAGTTCCGCGCTCAGTGACACTGGCATCAAGTGGGATTCCACATGCTAGATACCAAGCCTAAGACCGTCAGTCTGACCTCTGCCTTTACTGGCTTAGTATTCCATGAGGTCCTGGCTTTGCCATCTCTGTCACCATCATTGGACTTAATTGAAATGAAGTGTCATTGGACACTAATGCTTATTCTGTGTGCTCACTTAAGCAGGGCAAAGCTCTTACAAAGAGCCATTTGAGAGGGGTGTGACTGCCAGGAGCAGACGCACACAAGTGGAGGGAATGAGATAGGATTAAGAAAAATGACCAGTCAGCATCACTTTAAAGTATTCCACTTTAAATAATGGAAATTATGTTACTATGTAAAGCAACCTCCTTTATCATGGCACAAATAATAATCATCAAACCTCAACAAGAACAGAGAAAATGGTTACTCTGCTTCTCATCCTTGAACACTGATCATCATCAGTCCTCAGCAAGCTGAAGTCCTACAGATTTTGTGCATACTACTATCAGGAATTGAGCCCTGGCATCATTATATGGCCAATTCCAAAATAGAAATTTTCAATAATGAAAGCATGGTTCCCTTGAATGTGGTCCTTCCCCTGCTGCAAATATATCTAGTAATTTTTTAGAGTCAGTGTAGAATGGCGTGAATACACACAGTCATTTAATCTGTTGTTACTTTCCTTCATCTTCTCTTTATTGGCCAGGAGTTAAGAGAAACTTATGCAGAAAAAGCTCTGTGAAAATTCCCATCCCTTTTTTTTGCCAACCAAATAGAGTCATGTATGTAGAAACCTTTTCTTTTTTTTTTTTTTTTTCCAGTTTGTCTTCCAAAAGTAGAAGCAGAGATGAGGAACCACCCAGGGAGGACACTTAGGAAAGCGATGAGGGACAGCACGCATCACTGTTAGTAAGGGGAAGCGAGGGTCTAGAGGGCTCTGATAGGAGCCAGAACTGTGGCTTTATTGAAATCCCCCACTGGTTGGTCCAAGTATCCCAAAATCCAAGGTTGAAGCTTTTTGCACCAAGAAACAACAAAGCTCTTACCACTCAAACTCCCTAGGCGGCCACACTTGTAAGCAGAATTTTAAACACACTTTTAACAAGTTTCCAAAATCCTTATTTTTATTTTAAAAAAAAAATCCATTAAATTAAATCCTTTCAGAAAACCAGCATTTCTTTTAGCATTTCTGAATTTTTTAATGTGTCTCTCAGAGGCATAAACAATCAATGCAGCCATTAATTTGGAGGCCTTTCTCTCTGGCAGTGGTGCAAATTGAAAACTAATCGTTTGAAAGACATTCTGACTATTCAGGTCAGGAGGAAAAATGAGTAATGTTCCTCATAGCCCAGCCAGAGGCTTTGTTTTGCTGTTAGTTTTAATTTAAGGGGGAAAAAAGTGGGAGGAGGAAAAAAAGAAATGAAAATGTCAGTACTGATTTTTCCAATGACACGTTGATAAACTTTCCCCAAATATAATATTTTTATTAGTTTTAACTATATGTGGGCCCTTTTGATTTATCGTAGCCCATTTTCCTGTTGTTTTCTTTTGCATTACTATATGTGTGTATATACTTTTTTTTTAAAAGAAAGTTTTATTAGTTTCCATCCCTTGGGACTTATTTATGCAAGTGCTTTTTTTAATGTTTGATGCTATGTCACTACATTGACTAGATGGTGATTGTTAAGTTTGCTGGTTATCATTCAGATTTTTGGCCCCTCAGTAAATCAAGTTATAGTCAAGGAATTCTCTTGTACCAGGAGTAGTTGAAAAATGTTTTTTTTTACTTTCTCTAATAGAACTAAGGCTTCCATCCCAACTCTTGAGTGTCTCCTTCTGGGTAGTGGCCAATGGCCAACAGAAAGGGATAAAGGGGTCTTAATAACACTTTATAGAACATTAACTGTGTGAAATAAAGTCCACAAGCTAGAAATTGGAGACATATAAAACTTTTACCCATTAATGTGTCATTGACTTGAAACCTTAGACTGCATTCATGAGCATCAATCAAATCACAGTATCCCCCGGTCTTTTGTACTACATATTCAGGAAATGCTCGGTAGAGTCATAACTTCCCTTTTTCAACAAAAAGTAGGGGAAAGGGAAAAAGCATAGGAACTACTACAATTTATAGCCCAGGGGCCCACTGAGGGCTCAGACCAACAATTGAGAAACATAGAAATTAATGTTAATTTCTAAGACATTATTCAGCCATCAGATCTTAAAATTATTATCACTTATAAAATTGGCCCTTTTTTTTTTTTTTTTGCAGTTTTTGGCCTTTATTTTTTACATTTGAAATATCTTCAGAGCATAGGATTTGTACATATTTAGATATGTGTAAGAATTTGCTATGGCTCTTCATTCCAAGTCATCAGGAGAGTTTATTTCCCAATCCCTCTTTAACATGTCATGGTCACCAGTGCAGAGCTCTTGTTTATAGCTTGATGTCAAGCCTTTGGTCTTGCTGACATCTTTGAGACTGTCCATCACAGGTTAAGAAGCTACCATGGTTAATCACAATTCTCCTAGTGTAACCTATTGAGGACATGTACGTCTTTACAAAGTACATGTACCACCTGTTTGATGCTTCTGTTGCCTTAGAGTGGTAATTTTGTTACTTAGCCTCATTGATGATGAGGAAGACGCAGGTTCAGTGACTCACAGTGATGGAAGTGGTCTGCAGGAGTGACTGGCCCCCTTCAGTATCACTTTGGCTCACAGTGACTTCCATGTCCAGAACATGCAGCCAGCTTCCTAGACAGACTCCACCTCATAGGGAGCACTGCCCACTCTTTTTGTTCACCTAGAATTCCTAGAAGATAGAGTTTATTAGCTTGGTTACCATTCAACACTGGGCACTACTGTTGGGTGGAGTTTATACTCAAACATTTTATAAGTACCTGACTTCCCTAAGTGTCCAGAATGAACATATAATTAATCATCCAAACCATGACATTTTTAAAAGGGAAAGGAGATAGTATTAATAATTATACTGGCACAGTAGTCTAGGACTTTCATGGGAAACCCAAAATATATTGTTCCCCTTTCTTACAACCTAAGTATGGTACTGTATGCTGTACTTCACTCCCCAAACAAATCAGCTGTGGCCAATAGCAGGCTGATTTCACCAGAAACTTACCAGTATTATGAATTTATGGAAGAAGGAGACTTTTGGGGAAATTCACTATCAAGGGGGAAACTCGGAAACCAGCCCTAAGATCACCCACATTCTATCAGCTATCAAGTCTTAAAAAAAAACAAACTGTCAAGTCTTATCTCCTGAAGATCTCTCTCATTCATTCATATTTCTACATCCTGTTACCTTCACCTTGGCTGCTGCCACCATCATCCTTCCCCTGATTATGGCAATAGCCTCCTACATGTCTCCCCATTCCAGCTTTGCTCTCCTTCATTCAGTTCTCTAGATGGAAGACAGTGATTTTTCTGAAACCAAAGCCAGGCACTGATCACAGGGGATCCAGAATTGTGAATGAGCAAGTCAGGGTCATTCCAAGGTATTTGCTTTCCTGTAGCAGAGATAACTTCAGACTTTGGTGAGAGCCATGGAGGTGAGCAACAGACTGAATGATAGGGAGGCTGTTACTAACTTTAGGGTGCTAAGGGAAGTCTCTTCAGGAAGGTGATATTGTGTTAGATTTGAAGGATGAGAAAAGATGGTCATGCTTCGTGAGTCGGAGAAAGGGCATTGCAGGCAGTGGGCTTGGGAATACCAAGCATGCAAGGAAGGATGCAGTCAGGTGTTTGCAAGGAGCACACAGTGCTGGAGGGCAGAGTGGTTTGCAGCCAAGTCCAAGGGTAGGCAAGGGCCAGGCTACCTGGGGTCTTATAGACCAAGAAGTTTGGATTTTTATTCTAAGAGAAATGCAAAGCCAGCAAGAAGTATTAAGCAAAGGTGATGATGGAACCAGTTACCTTTTTTTTTTTTTTTTAACTGACTCCTGCTTGTACGTGAAAAACAGATTCTGAGTAAAAGTGACACTGGTTAGAAGCCTAGAATTCTCATCCAGGCCAGAGGATGGGGGCTGTGGAAATAGAGTGAAGCTTTCTGAATTTATCATTAGTGTCATTCGTAACGGCTTAGATAACCCTTTACAATTAAAATTGCATCATTCAAATATATCCCACCCTCCTTTTTTTATTCCCTTGAATGTATAATTTCTGCCATGCTTGTGTTGATGTCAATTAGTGTTCATTCAAAAGCATTCTTTGAGAAACAGATTGATTTGTGCTTTTTTGTATACCCTTTTACGGTAGCCAGCCATGAGGTATTTAATTTTAGGGAATAAGTATTGAAATTTCAGAAATGCCTAGGAATGTCTAGAAAATAGCTAGAAGATCTCTCGTAGTGATGGTGAAACGCAGCTCCTGACATTGATGTTAATGGTGTGTCTAAAATTACGACGAGTATTGGAACTCATGGCTCTCTTAACGTTTAATCTTCTTTAGTGGCACTTGTAGTGGCTTTCTGATTTCCAATACAATAAAGGGTGTATTAAATTTTTTCTGTACTTAATTTTTATTAAACCATAACTGTACACATTTATGGGGTACAATGTGATGATTTGATAAACAATGTGGAATCCTTAAATCAAACTAATTATCATAACCATTACCTCACTTATTTTTAGAGTACAACATTTATAATATACTCTTCATTGTTTTGAAATGTACCTTTACATTGTGAACATTAGGTGAGATCCCACCAAAGACCCTCCCTCCACTCACCCTCCACCATCCTCTCCCTCCTCTGCTCTTTCTTTCTAGACTGTCTTTGTATTTTATCATTTGTATAAATGTGTAAGTATTAATATCTTGCTTTCATAATAGTATTGAGTACATTGGATACTTTTCATTCCATTCTTTTTTTTATAATTTTATTTTTTTATTAAGTCTTTTGTACATAAATCACAAATTCATTTATGCCCATTTCAGTGTGTTGATTATTTGTACAAATTGGAGTGCTTATATCATACTAATCAGCATAGCTTTCATCTCATTTACCCAATAATAGCGTTAGGACATTTGTGTTCTACACATGATAGAACCAACTTGTACTTGCAATGTGCTCCATAGTTGTGGTCCCCCTACTATCCCTTACTATCCCTCCAACCCCCTCCCCATCCCTCTTGAGATACTTTACTAAGAAGAATATGTTCCAGCTCTATCCAGGTAAATATAAAAGATATAAAGTCTCCCTCTTTTTATGGCTGCATAATATTCCATGGTATACATATAGCACAATTTGTTTATCCATTCATGGGTATATGGGAATTTAGACTACATCCAAAACTTGGCTATTGTGAATTGGGCTGCAATAAACATTCTAGTGCAAATGTTTTTACTGTAAAATGATTTTTGTTCTTCTGGGTAGATACCTAGTAATAGAATTGCAGGATCAAATAGTAGGTCCACTTTTAGTTCCTTAAGAATTCTCCATACCTCTTTCCAAAAAGGTTTAGTTTGCAGTCCCACCAGCAGTGTAGAAGTGTTCCTTTCTCTCCAAGTCCACACCAACATCTACAGTTTGGGGATTTTGTGATGTGGGCTAATCTTACTGGAGTTAGGTGATATCTCAAAGTGGTTTTGACCTCCATCTCTCTGATGACTAAAGATGATGAGCATATTTTTATGTGTTTGTAGGCCATGCACCTGTCTTCTTCAGAGAAATTCTGTTCAAGTCTTTTGCCCACAAAGAAATGGTTTTCTTTTTTTTTTTTTTTTTACCAATTAGTTTGAGTTCTCTGTGGATTCTAGTTATCAGACTTTTCTCAGAAGCATAACCTGCAAAAATCTTCTCTTATTTGGAGGGCTGTCTGTTTGTTTTACTTAAAGTTCCCTTTGCTGTGCAGAAGCTTTTTAACTTGATAAGCTCCTAGTAATACATTTTTGGTATTGCTTCAATTGCCAGGGGTTCCCCCTCATAAAATATTTTCTCAGACCAATATCCCCAAGCATTTTCCTTGCATTCTCTTCTAATATTTGTATAGTTTCATTTCTTAAATTTAAATCTTTTATCCAGTGAGAATCAATTTTTGTTAGTAGTAAAAGGTGAGGGTCAAGTTTCAGTCTTTTACAGGTCACTAGCCAGTTCACCCAGCACCATTTGTTAAACAGGTATGTTTTGTTTTTAACAAAAACAGTGTATGTTTTTGTTAGGCTTATCACAGATCAGATGACGATATGTGCTTGGGTTCATCTCTTTGTTCTCTATTCTGTTTCATATATCTACATCTCTATTTTTGTGTCAGTTCCATGCAGTTTTGATCATGTATTGGCCATTTGAGGTTTTTTCTGATTTCATATAAAATGAAGTAATTTTTCAAGTTATTTAAAGTATGACATTGGTGCTTTGATGGGGATTGCATTAAATCTGTAGATTGCTTTGGGTAGTATGGACATTTTAACAATGTTAATTCTTCAAAACCATGAGCATGGTAGGTTTTTCCATTTGTTAACATCTTCAGCTATTTCTTTTCTCAGGGTTTTGTACTTCTCATTATAGAGATCTTTCATTTCCTTTGTTAGATAAATTCCTGGGTATTTCATCTTCTTTGGCAACACTGCAAAAGGGATAAGAGTCCTTGACTATGTTTTTAGTTTGACTATTGTTGATATATATGAAAAGTTACTTATTTCTAGGTGTTGATTCTGTATCTTGAGACCCTGCTATATTCCTTGATCACTTCTAAGAGCTTTATACCTGGGTATAAGGTATAAGATCATGTCATCCACAAAGAGTGAGAGTTTGGCCTCCTCTGACCCCATTTGAACAACCTTTATCCCCTCCTCTTGCCTGATTGCAATGGCTAGGACTTTTGTTACTATGTTAAATAGCAGTGGAGACAGTGGGCATCCTTGTCTAGTTCCAGATCTGAGTGGAAATGTTTTAAATTTTACTCTGTTCAATATGATACTGGCTGTGGGGTTGCTGTAGATGGCCTCAATCAGTTTAAGAAATGTCCCATCTAAGCCTATTTTCTTAAGTATTCTAACAATGAAAGGATGCTAGATATTATCAAAAGCTTTTTCTGCATCTATTGATAGAATCATATGGTCTTTGGGTTTTTTTTTTTATTTATGTGGTGTATTATATTTATAGATTTATAAATGTCAAACCAACCTTATAACCCTGGGATAAAACCAACTTGATCATGGTATATAATTTTTTGATATATCATTGAATTCTGTTTGCTAGAATCTTATTGACTATTTTTGCATCAGTATTTATTGATGATATTGGTCTATAGTTTTCTTTCTTTGTTGGGTCCTTTCCTGGGGGATTAAGGTGATATTTGCTTCATAGAATGTATTGGAAAGGATTCTTTCATTTTCTATGTTTTAGAAAAGGTTATGTAATATGGATACTAGTTCTTCTTTGAAGGTTTGGTAGAATTCTGATGTGAAGCCCCCTGGTCCTGGATTTTTCTTTCTTGGGAGATTTTGTATAGTTGCTGCTATTTCAGTGTTTGATACAGGTCTATTCAAAATTTCTAATTCTTTCTGGTTGAGTCTAGGATGGTGGCATGCTTCTAGGTAATCATATTTCTAAGAATACAGTTTTTCATAGTAATTATTGAGGATTTTTTGAATTTCTATGGTATCTATTGTTATTTCTCCTTTATTGTTTCTGATTGACATAATTAAAGATTTTACTTTCCTGTTTCTGGTTAGGCTAGCCAAAGGTTTATCAATTTTGTTAATCTTTTCAAAGACCCAATTTTTTGTTTTGTTGATCTTCTGAATAATTCTTTTGTTTTTAATTTCATTTAGTTCTGCTCTAACTTTGGTTATTTCTTTTCTTATGCTGGGTTTGGGGTTGGAGTGTTCTTCCTTTTCCAGTTGCTTGAGATGTCCCATTAGGTTGTTGACTGCCTCTCATTCTGTTTTCTTGATAAAGACTTCTAAAGCTATAAAATTCCCTCTTAGGACTGACTGCCATTGCAGTATCCCACAGGTTTTGATAGTTTGTGTCTTCATTATCATTTTGTTCCAAAAATTTGATGATTTCATTTTTAATCTTGTTTTTGACCCAGCTATCATTCAGCCTAAGGTTATTTAGTCTCCATGACTCAGTATGAAGCTTTCTGTTGCTGTTGAGTTCAAGTTGTATTCCATGATGGTCCAAGAACATATAAAGAACAATTTCTTTTTATATTTATTTATTTATTTATTTATTTTTAGAGACAGAGTCTAACTTTGTCACCCTCAGTAGAGTGCCATGGCATCAAAACTCACAGCAACCTCCAGCTCTTGGGCTTAGGCAATTCTCTTGCCTCAGCCTCCCAAGTAGCTGGAATTATAGGTGCCCACCACAATGCCTGGTTATTTTTTTGTTGCAGTTTGGCCGGCTCTGGGTTTAAACCTGTCACCCTTAGTATATGGGGCCAGAACCCTACTCACTGAGCCACAGGTGCTGCCCAAGGAATAATTTCTATTCTTTTAAATTTGTTGAGACTAGATTTCTGTCCTAAGATATGATCAATTTGGGAAGATGATCCATGGGCTGATGAGAATAATGTGTATTCAGTTTTATTAGGATGAAATGTTCAAAAGATGTCAGTTAAATCAATTTGTTCTAGGGTCAAATTTAAGTCTCTGATTTCTTTGTTTAGTTTCTTCTTGGAGGATCTATCCACATCTACAAAGGGATGTTAAAATCTCCAACTATTTTAGTGCAGGGAGATATTACATTGTTCATATCTGTTAGGGTTTTCCTTATAAATTGAGGAGCATTTAGGTAGGGTGCATAAATGTTAATTATTAAAATCTCTTCATGTTGAGTGTTTCCCTTGTTCTTCCTTATCTTTGTTGGTTTAAATCCTATTGTATTTGCAAATAAAATTGCAACCTCTGCTTTTATTCTGATTTCCATTTGCCTGAATTATAGATATCTGTCCCTTCACCCTGAGTCTTTTTTTATATTTAGAGGTAGGATAAGTCTCTTGCAGGCCTTTTTGTATCCAGTAAGCCAACCATTCTGTGCCTCTTTAGAGGACAATTTAAGCCATTCACATTGAGAAAATTGATAGGTATGGCAGTGTTTTGGCCATAATGTTTTTCAAAAGTCCAGTGGATATTTTTAATTTTTTCACCACTGTGGAGGTTAGGTTTTGTTTAATAAATTCTGGGTGAGTTTACTTTGGTGATAGACCATTGTGCTGTTCATTATGGAAAATGGGTTTGAGTATTTCCTGGAGAGGTTGTTTAGTTGTGGTAAATTTCCTCAACATGTGTATACCTGTAAAGTATTTGATTTCTCCATCACAAATAAAACTAAGTATAGCTGGATACAGGATCCTGGGATGAAAGTTGTTTTAGGAGATTGAAGGTCAAGGACCACCTCTAACAACTTGAAAAGTTTCAGCTGAAGGATTTGCAGTCATTCTGATATTTCTCCCTTTTTCTTACATCTGGCTGCTTGCAGAATTTTCTCACTCATATTAACTTTGGAAAAGTTGATTACAATGTGTCTAGAGATGCTTTATTTGGATTGAATCTTGATGGGATTCTAAAACTGTCTATTTTCTGAATTTTTGTATCTCTTGCACTGTTTGGAAATTCTCCTCCATAATATTTTGGAGTAGAGCATCTGTGCCTTTAGGACCATCATCTTCTCCTTCAGGAATTCCTATAGGTCATGTCTTTGGTCTTTTGGAGTGGTCCCACAACTCTTTCAGGGAATAATCAGCTTTTGCTTTCCATTTCTCTGCCTCTTTGAGCACTTGGTATCATTCAAAAGCCTTGTCTTCAATTTCAGAGAAACTTTCTTCTGACTGCTCAACTCTATTACTAAGGGATTCTACTGTTTCAGAGTTCTTTGAATAACTTATTCATTTCCTTGAGTTATACTATCTCTTTTCTCATTAAGTCCATAGCCTTACTAAACTTGTCTTTGAATTCATAAATTTGCTTTTTACTTATTTATTTTTTATTGTTAAATCTTAGCTGTGTACATTTGTGCAATCAAGGGGTACAATGTGCTGGTTTCATATACAACCTGAAATATTCTCATCAAACTGTTCAACGTAGCCTTCATGGCATTTTCTTAGTTATTGTATGTAGACATTTGTATTCTGCATTTAGTAGGTTTCGCCTGTACCCATTCTAAGATGCACCGTAGGTGTGGCCCCACCCATTGCCCTCCCTCCACCCTGACCTCCCCCCTCCCTTCCCCACCCTTGGCACATTCCCCATATTCTTGTGCTATAGTTGGGTTATAGCCTTCATATAAAAGCTATAAATTAGCTTCATAGTAGGGCTTAGTACATTGGATACTTTTTCTTTCATTCCTGAGATACTTTGCTAAGAAGAACATGTTCCAGCTCCATCCATGTAAGCATAAAAAAGGTAAAGTCTCCATCTTTCTTTAAGGCTGCATAATATTCCATGGTATACATGTACCACAATTTGCTAGTCCATTCGTGGGTTGATGGGCACTTGGGCTTCTTCCATACTTAGCAATTATGAATTGGGCTGCAATAAACATTCTGGTACAGATGTCTTTGTTATATTGTGATTTTTGGTCTTCTGGGTATAAACCTAGTAAAGGAATTATAGGATTGAATGGCAGGTCTATTTTTAGATCTCTAAATATTCTCTAAACATCCTTCCAAAAGGAATGTATTAGTGTGTATTCCCAACAGCAATGTAGAAGTGTGCCCTTTTCTCTGCATCTACGTCAACATCTCTGGTTTGGGGATTTTGTTATGTGGGCTACTCTTACTGGGATTAGGTGATATCTCAAAGTAGTTTTGATTTACATTTCTCTGATGATTAAGGATGATGAACTTTTTTTCATGTGTTTGTAAATCGTGTGTCTGTCCTCCATAGAGAGGTTTCTCTTCAGGTCCTTTGCACATGCTGAGATTGGATCACTTGTTCTTTTCTTGCTAATACATTTGAGTTCTCTGTGGATTCTGGTTATTAGACCTTTATCAGAAGTATAACCTGCAAATATTTTCTCCCATTCTGAGAGCTGTCTGCTTGCTTTACTCACTATGTTCTTGGATGTGCAGAAGCTTTTTGGTTCATCAGATCCCAGTCATGTATTTTTGATACTGATTCAATTGCCTGGGAAGTCCTCCTCATAAAATATTCACCCAGGCTGATTCCTTCAAGAGTTTTTCCTGCACTTTCTTCAAGTATTTTTATAGTTTCATGTCTTAAGTTTAAATCTTTTATCCAGTGAGAGTCTATCTCAGTTAATGGTGAAAGGTGTGGGTCCAGTTTCAGTCTTTTAATGAACACCAACCAGTTCACCCAGCACAAATTGTTAAATAGGAATCTTTTTCCCACTGAATGTTTTTAATTGGCTTGTCAAAGATCATTTAACAGTAAATACCTGAATTCATGTCTTGGTTCTCTATTCTGTTCCAGACATCTACGTCTCTCTTTTTGTGCCAGTACCATGCTGTTTTGATCACTATCAATTTATAGTACAGTCTCAGGTCTGGTAGTTCCTCGTGCTGTGTTTTTATTTCTGAGTAATGTCTTGGCTATTCAAGGAATTTTCTGATTCCATATAAAATGAAGTATTATTTTTTTCAAGATCTTTAAAGTATGACAATGGAGCTTTAATAGGGATTGCATTAAAATTGTAAATTGCTTTGGGTAGTATGGACATTTTAAAAATGTTGATTCTTCCCAGCCATGAGCATGGTCTATTTTTTCATTTGTTAACATCTTCAGCTATTCCTTTTCTTAAAGTTTTATAGTTCTCTTTATAGAGATCTTTCATGTCCTTTCTTAGGTATACTCCCAAATATTTCATCTTCTTTGGCACTGCTGTGAAAGAAATACAGTCCTTGACTGTTTTTTTGGCTTGGCTATTGTTCGTATATATAAAGACTACAGATTTATGGGTGTTCATTTTGTAGCCTGAGACATTGTTGTATTCCTTGATCACTTCTAAAAGTTTTGTAGTAGAATCCCTAGTGTTTTCCAGATATACTATCATGTCATCTGCAAAGAGTGAAAGTTTGATCTCTTCTGACCCTATGTGGATACCCTTGATCACCTTTTCTTCCCTAACTGCAATGACTAAAACTTGCATTACAATGATAAAGAGCAATGGAGACAATGGGCAACCTTTTCTGGTTCCTGATTTAAGTGGAAATGATTTCAATTTAACTCCATTCAATACGATATTGGCTGTGGGTTTGCTGTAGATGGCCACTATAAGTTTAAGAAATATCCCTTCTATACCAATTTTCTTCAGTGTTCTGATCATGAAGGGATGCTGGATATTATCAAAAGCTTTTTCTGCATCAACTGAGATAATTATATGGTCTTTATTTTTTAGTTTATGTGCTGAATTACATTTATAGATTTACATATATTGAACCAGCCTTAAGACCCTGAGATAAATCCCACTTGGTTGTTGTGTATAATTTTTTTGGTGTGTTGTTGGATTCTGTTTGCTAGGATCTTATTGAGTATTTTAGCATCAATATGCATTAGTGATATGGGTCTATAATTTTCTTTTCTTGTTCGGTTTTTCCCTGGTTTTGGGATCAAGGTAATGTTTGCTTCATAGAACGTGTTGGGTAATATTTCTTCTTTTTCTATATTTTCAAAGAGGTTTAGTAATATAGATACTAGTTATTTTTAAAGGTTTGGTAGAATTCTGACGTAAAGCCATCTGGTCCTGGGCTTTTCTTTTTAGGGAGAATTTGTATAATTGATGCTATTTCAGAACTTGATATAGGCCTGTTCAACATTTCCAGTTCCTTCTGGCTAAGTCTTGGTAGGTGGCATACTTCCAGGTATTGGTTGATTTCTTTCAGATTTTCATATTTCTGAGTGTAGAGTTTTTTGGAGTATTCATTAAGGATTTCTTGAATTTGTAAGGAGTCTGTTGTTATTTCATCTTTACCATTTCTGATTGAAATTAGAGATTTTACTTTTTTTTTCCTAGTTAGGATGACCAAAGGTTTATCTGTTTTATTGATCTTTTCAAAAAAACAACTTTTGGATTTATTGATCTGTTATATAATTCATTTGTTTTCAATTTCATTTAACTCTGCTCTGATTTTGGTTATTTCTTTTCTTCTGCTGCATTTGAGATTGGAGTGTTCTTCCTTTTCCAGTTGCTTGAAATGTCCCATTAAGTTATTAACTTCTTATCTTTTCATTTTCTTGAGGAAGGCTTGCAGTGCTATAAATTTCCCTCTTAGGACTGCCTTTGCCATACCCAGAGCTACTGATAATTTGTGTCTTGATTGTTGTTTTATTCCAAAAATTTGGTGATTTCCTTCTTAATCTCGTCTATAACCCATCTATCCTTTAGTATAAGGTTGTTTAGCTTTCATGTTTTTGTATGTGTATGCAGGTTCCTGTTGTTATTGAGATCAACTTTATTCCATGATGGTATGAGAAGATGCAAGGGCTAATTTCTATTTTTTTTAATTTGCTGAGCTTATACTTGTGGGCCAGTGTGTGGTCGATTTTGCAGTATGAGCCACGGGCTAATGAGAAGAATGTGTATTCAGTTTTGTTGGGATGAAATGTTCTATAGATGTCTGTTAAGTCCAGATGTTGAATGGGTAAGTTTAAATCTAAGATTTCTCTGCTTAGCTTCTTTTTGGATGATCTATCCAGCACTGCTAAAGGGGTGTTAAAATCTCCAACTAGGGAGGTGGAGCAAGATGGTGGCCGAGTAACAGCTTTCCTGCAACTGGGCACGGTGAGTCTGAGGAGATAAGTCTCCAGGCATCTCTGGCTGGTGTGATCTGCCTATAATCATCCTTTCGAGGATACAGGAAGTCAGCAAGGGACTTCCAGACCCCAAAAGGAGGACAAAAACCGTGGAAAACTGGCAAGTGGTTGTGTGTGTTCGATCAACCTAATCCCACCAGCAGCTGTAAGTACAAGCACCAGTGAGACTGCAAACTGGAAAGGCCTTACCTGTGAACTGTTTTGGTGTTTTTGAACTTGGAACTCAGTTGAACTGCCTTGGGGAGAGCTTGAGTAGCAGTGTGGGGAACTTTGGGCATTGTCTAGGGCCCCAGACTGAGCTGCTGAGCCGGATGGAGCTAATAGTGTTTGGCTGTGGGCCACAGGGAGCCATTATGAGAACACTGCCCCAGCAATCTCTGCCTTCAGGGTCGCAGAGCAAGGATCGGGTGGGAGCTAGTAACCTAGTGACTGACCAGCCTAAAGGCGGGGACTGAGCTGTCTTACAGCCTTAACCCTCAGGGGCAGAGTGAGACCGATTTTGGCACACTGGAGACTCAGGCTCTTGCCCTGGGTGGAGTGCCATGGTGTCATAGCTCATATCAACCTCAAACTCCTGGGCTTGGCACTGCCCGGACATCCATAAGAGCTGCACTGCGACCCCCGACCTGTGACCTGTACCTGCCGGGCCTCTGCATGCCCTGATGAGGAACTGAAGGAGCCACAGAACCCCATATCCTCCCTCCTATACTTTTCCTGCCTCCACACCAGTCCGCTCATCTGACCAGGGATACTGGTAGCCGCGTGCCCTCAGGAGCTCTCCCTGTCACTACACAGAGTCCTTCTCCTGGCCAGAGAAGGCTGGAGCCTTGGGCTCTCTGTGCCAAAGTCACTGGGCACCAGGCACTCCCAGAACTGTGAGCATCACCTCCTGCCCTGTTGCTGGATCCGGGTGTGTCACACTCTGGAGCTACTTCCACAACCAGAATACCCTAGCTGGGGTAGCCCCAGAGGAACTACACAGGGTCACACCCTACAAAGATCCAGCAACAATAGAGTAACCCCTCTGGGGTCTAATCTTGGAGAGACATCTCCCCAACACTGAGGATGACCAGAGGCAACAGTGAAAAACAATCATGTGGTGAAATGAACAGAAAAACTCCGGCAATATAAATAATCAGAATAGATGAACTCCCCCAAGGATCAATGGGGCAGACACAGCACAAGAACCCATGCACAAACAAATAGCTGAGGTGTCAGAAATTGAATTCAGGAGTCTCTGGCCAGGATAAGGGCTCGCACAGAGGCAAGGTGGATGCAGGGAGGGTACAGGAGGGAGGACACGGGGTCATGGCTCCCCAAGTTCCTAGTTAGGGCATGGGTTGGCCAGGCGGGTAGGGTAGTGGGTCCCTGCGCAGCTCTTACCTGGGTCTGGGAGGGTGCAGCTCTTACCAGGGTCCGGGAGGGTGCCAATCACAGGTCCCTGTGCAGCTCTTCCTGCGAGTTCATTAATTTCTTAAGAAAATTTTTGAACAACTCTTTGGATTTCTATTTCCATCTTTTCCTCCATTCCATTCATTTTATTTGCCATCCGTATTCTGAATTCTATTTCTGACAATTCAGCCATTTGTCTATGAATGGCATCTTCTATTTTATCTCCCATCTCCTTGGTCATTCCTTATGGGAGTTGATCTACTCTGGTTATTTATTTTGCCAGAGTTCTTCAGCTGGTTCCACCCCATGATTATTTTCTGCAGTTTGGCTAGTAAAACTGGTAGGGTGAGATTGAATTGAGAGGCCCAATTGGGAAGTGGAGTTAATCAGCCCTTTACCAATAAGCTGGGGCTGGTGATCGTGGCTTTCCCCCTACAGCTCTACAAAGGTCCCTTTGTTAACTGCAGCCTGAGACTCTGAGGACCTGCTTGGTATGATAGTGCTAGCTAGCTCTTTCTGTAATCAGCTAGCTTCTATCCAATTCTAATGAATTGTGGCATTAGGCTGAAATCTCAGCTGGGGAGAGATATAAGCAACTGAAGCACGCTGCCCCCTCTAGCAATAGCTGGAAGAGAAGATTCAGTCCCTCTCACTACAAAACAAGCACTGCTCAATCTTGGAGGATCCCCGGCTATACAGCCAAGGTCAAGAGTTCTAATCTGATTGTGCCAGTCAGTATAATCATTGTTCAACAGGGAGAGTTCAAAGAGTCTCCAGGGACACAATAGTAGGGATCCACAGGCAGTTTCATTCCAAAAACCATGGGGGAGG
This sequence comes from Loris lydekkerianus, assembly GCA_963574355.1. NCBI lineage: Eukaryota > Metazoa > Chordata > Mammalia > Primates > Lorisidae > Loris > Loris lydekkerianus. The sequence goes on from CAUYPK010044780.1 coordinate 22,805, forward strand.
TGTCTGGTTCCCTCTGGTGAGTGATGGGGTCAGGAAGATGCACCCTACCAAAGAGTCAATCCAGAGGTAGCAACACTTCCGCCCCCTGCACCCCACCCCCATGCACTGCTGCTGGCAACCCCCCTGGGCTACAGCCTGATTCCCTCCAGTGAGCAACAAAGTCAGGAGCGTATACCCAGCAGAGTCAGAGAGGAGACACCATCTCCTCCCCTACCGCACACTGCCCTTCACAACCTCCAGGAGCTGAAGCCTAGTTCCCTCCAGTGGACAAAGGGATCAGGGAAGTGTACCTCCAAATCAGACCAGAGGCATCAGTGCTTCTGCCCACCTGTGCATAGAGGTGCCTTTCTCTCTCCCAGGAAGCCAGCCCCTCACCCCTGCCACTCACTGCCATTGGCAACCTGGAAGGGCTGAAGCCCAGTTCCCTTTGGTGGGCAACTGGCTCAGGAGAATGCCCAGCCAAAGTCTGACCCAGGACATGAGCACCTCCGCAGCAGGGTGTGCCTCTTTCCTGCATGTCCCTCTTTCCTTTAGCCCCCTAACTTCTACTGGAGTCACGGTTTTCATGCTGCTGTCCAATGGCCCACATTATGCCCAGGCTTTTCACGGAATTGCCAAACACTCTGGGCTCTGCAGGGGTCAGGCCTACAGTCCACCAGGCAAGGGTGGAAGGGTGGACTGGAAGTTCAGAGTTACAGGGAAAATATTTGTTCAATTTTATGTCAGGCAGGATGATGCCTAGGCTCACTAGTGGGACCTCCTGGAGAAGGCAGCTGAGTGTTTAGTGGCTCTCTCCCATGGGATAAAATACGAGGTCCTTTGCTCTTTGCGCACTTGCAGAGACCCCACAGCAAGCCTCTCGCTTTGGGGAGGAGTCTCTTGTCCTCTTGGTGATGGGTTTTGTACTTGGAATTTGTTTCCTTAGAGTCACAGCTTACCTCTGCAGAGATGATGTGCAATGAGATTATCTATTTTCTTTCTTCAGTCAGCTCCTCACCTTCAGCTGCATTGAGGCCATTCTGTCCATTATCACTCCCTTTGGCCAGGAGCCTCTGTTGAAAGCTGCCTCTAGTCAGCCATCTTACTTCTGTGCCCTGATGTGTTAAATTTTAGAGTAAAATGTCTAGTGTTCTAAAATGAAGGAACTGTGCTCTTCAGTATCTGGTGAAATGAGGTATAATCATGTCAGATGGAAGGATGTGGGTATGGACAGAGATGTGGGTATAGATTTCTATTTCTGTTCATCCATCCAGGTATATACTCAAATATACAAACCCCTGCCACAGGGATGGATGTGTATTGCCTTTAGGACTGTGAAACAACATGAGGACCTGCTTGCCTTCCATTCTTTATATGCTTTGTATCTTTGATCTCTTTGAGGAACAGTGGCAGTTAACACTTGATTGATTGAACCCTAGTTTTGACTTGTTGAAGAATTGGGCATTTACTTATTTGCATGGCAGCAGAAATACTTTTCTAAGCTGTCCAGAAGACACATGCAGTACAGATGTGTCTCAGCCCATTTCAGCATGCGGACTGTCAAAGTCTACCAGAGGAAATACCTTCTTGATTAAATTCTACAAGGCTGACATTTTTTGCTGCTCAGCTGCTGAATGATTTCACATGTTCACATGTGTTTTTGCAGAGTCAGAATTCTTTGGTGATGTACAGGAGAGTTATTTTTTTGGAAGCATGAAGTTCTTTTGGCCACCAGGGAAGGGAAGTTATTTTAATTATGTGAATAAGGGGCACTTTCAGTTAGAAAAAGAGATGTGTTACCTCTTGGTCATTTAAAATACACTTCTAGGTCAAATAATTATAGCATGAGGAAAAGATTGCATCATCATTTAATGAATTTCAGATTTTTACAAGGGTTCTGTTCCCACCCCATTTTCCTTCCTAATAATTCTAGAACAGAATTTTGAAAGATTTTAACTTTCATACCCAGAAGGCTCTTAGATTTTTGCCTTTTGGGGTGCATTATATTGACCTCACCTGCAGATTATTTCTTTGCACTGTGTTTTCATTAGACATGGCCCTGGGGGAGTAGGGGGGGGAAATGTCAAAACAAACCAACAAACAAAAAATAGTCCTGTCCTAGACCCACCCAGAATGACATAATATTAAGTGTTTTCCATATTCAACAGTGATACTGTTTTGAGAACTCACAGCCGGTTTGAGTTTAGTTAAATCCAATGTTTTCTTTATCTTTTGGTTCATAATTTCCCTGGGGCCCACTATTTCAGTGCTTAGCTTGAAACATAACATATTCTTCCAGTAGAGAATGCTATCTGGTATGTTTAAATCAATTACAGCCTCTTTGAATGAGAAGTTCCATTATAGATAAAGATAATATCACATTTTTATTAGCTATGGAAATCTTGAGTTGTTTTTTAAACTGAAGACAAGATTTTAAAAAAATCTCTTGTATGGCCACTATATCTCATCTTTAGCTACATTATTTCATTTCCTCAGTAACATTGAGTTGCATATTTTTATCCTTCTGACAGTTGTTTATGGCTCTGCTATAAATAGAGTGACCAACCCAACCAGGACTGAGGGTTTTCCTGGGACATGGGACTTTCAGTGCTAAAACCAGGGAAGTTTCTGGTAAATTGGGACAAGTTTGTCACTCTAGAAATCATCCTATTCATGGCCTAAGACTAAATGGTCATTTCTCAGTATTTTGTGAGTTGTCTGGTTAGGGGGTCCAGGAGGCCTCACTTGGTCTCCTTGTGTACTGCTTGGTAGGACCTGGATGGGTTGAAATCTCTGGACCTCAGCAAAGCGGACTAGACTTCTCCCTCCAGACTTCCCACAGCATGGGGTCCTCAGGGTTATAAGAAGGCAAGAGCAGAAGTTGTAGGGTCTCTTGCAACTGTGCTCAGAAGTTTTACAATGTCACTTCCACTTCATTTAGTGGGTCAACACAGAGGAGCAGCCCAACTCAAGGCATTGACAAACAGAGGTCACCTTTCAATGGTAGCAGCTAAAAATAATGGACATTTTTAATCACTCACAATCCCCATCATACAATTAGCATTCAGCAATTCAGAGAACTTAAATAACTTTCCCAAGACTGCATAGCTCCTAAGTGGAAGATCAAAGATTTGAACCTAGACCTATATGCCTAAAAAATCCATAGTCTGAGTCACCATGTTCTGATGCTTCCAGAAAGGGTATAACTATATCATCCTAACATCCCATAACAACAGGGGTCAACTGGGCATGTTCCTGCCCTTCTGAGGTGAGGTAGAAGAGACGAGGGTGGAGAAGGAAAAGACAGAAAAGTAATGATCTGTGACATCTGGATAGCCCCAAATCACAAGAATTTGTCCAATTTGTTCTGAGAATATAATTCATACTTGCCTGATTCTGTAAGATATGTTTGGGCTCCTGCTGGAGAACTAGCTCACTCCCAGATGGAAATTCTTCAAAGGGATTTATGATACTCCTGGTCCTGCTGTTTATCTCATGCTCTTAGGCTCTGCTCTCATTCTTTTGCTGCAAAGGCATTTGGATCACAGCTGAGAGTCTGAGAGACAATTGTGCTAAGTCCATTGTTTTCAAAGTGGGGGAGTCCCTAAGATGCTTTCAGGGAGTGCATGAGGTCAAAACTATTTTTATAATACTAAGGTATCATTTGTTTTTCCTGTTCTCATTTTCTGGAGTGCGAAGTAGAGTTTTCCAGAAGCTACATGATGTGTGATATTGCCACAGATTGTAGCAGAAGCAGATATGAGAATTTCACTATTTTCTATTGAGACAGAGGTTAAAGAGATTTGAAAAAATACGTACTGTAAGCATACAGAAGATTTGTTATAATTTTAAATGAATGAATAATTTTAAAGTTCCTCAGTTCATTTCTACTATGTTAAATATCTATCAGTGAAATGCACAGAAATGAAAGTTTTTCAGCGTGCTCAAAAGTTTTAGAATTCTGAGAGCAAGAAGGTGGCAAATGATTTTTTTCTCATCATTTTACCAGATGACAGTTTCTGAGTGCATATATTTTTCACACATTCCCATATTATCCTCACAATAACTTTGTTGGGAAGGTGTCCCTTTAACCTCCAACCCCCAGAGGCTTGGGCTGGATGTATAAAATCATTATTATGGGGGGCAGAGACAAGATGGCTGACTGAAGGCAGCTATACACAGAGGCTCCTGTCCAGAAGAAGAGTTAAAGGACAGAAATTTAGCAAGTATCCTGGTGGTTTAGAGCTGTACCAAGAGAGAAGGTTGAAGAACACACATCAACCCCGCTGAGGCGAGCTGCAACCCCAAGGATACAAAGAAAATGTACAAAATCCATCACCAAGTGGACAGGAGTCCCCTCACCCATGAGAATGGCTCAGAGTGCCCCACAAACAAATGAGCAGAGTTCAAAGGTCCTCCCACTACACTCCACGGGAGAGACCCTCTAGAAACTGGACCTACCACCCCTACTAGGGTGCCACAGTATTCTCCTGCCAGGCATAAAACTATATAAAACTGAATATATTCTCTACCTGCAATTCTGAGCTCCCAGCACTCCCTTCCATTCTCACCCTGAGGTCTGGAGGCCTGTACCCTAGGAGTCCAGATTCTTGGGTGATTTCTCGAGGAGTGTGGACAGGGACTAGACTGCAGCTGGTCAGTGCTGATTCTGTGGCACAGGAGTGAGGAGAGAATGGTCAGCAGAGAAGAAACCATGCAGGAGCGGCGATAACCCCAGGCGCAGAACAGCAGCCATTTTTGGCAACAATAGGGCTCACACCCAGATATTTTGAAGCCACACCCCTGTCTCCCTGGGTAACCAGAGGAGGCTTGGCATCTTCTCAGGTGGCAACCACCGTGGAACAGATCTGGGACAGAAATGCAGGCCCCCTGAGTAAAGGGTTCCCCTGAGGCAGTACCAGCCTGGGTGGAGTGCGGGGACTAGAAAACGCAGGTGCAGAGCTGGAAAATCCCAGGGAGGGGCTGACCCAGAGGACTGCTTAACTGAGCCTAAGACACACCTGGCCCTCAGGGGATTGTCAGCCTATAGACAAAGGAAGGCAGGAGGCTAAAACTGACAGCTAACTGAATACAAACCTGCAGGAGCAAAGACAGGGCCTGAGGCACAGGTTCTGGGAATTCAAAACAGCTTCTCTTCTGCAGGGGAATTTAGCAGGGACAGAAACAAATTCCCACAAAGTTGTTCTGTTCTGTCAGTAACATAAATCAGGGGCGGGGATGGAACTGAGTGAACACCCCCCAGCCTCCATCAATCGCCCAAGGTTATCAGGCATCACCTCCCCCTGATAAATGGAGGCAGTGAGCAGCAGCCTGGCTGAGCAGATATAGATTTCCTTGTGATTCAAGCAGGTGCAAACCCCTAGAATATCTGCTCACTGGAGGCAACTGGGTCACAGCCCTGAGGGGCTATCAGTGACTGGCTGTGACAGAGGTGCAAGGTG
>CAUYPK010044781.1:0-59303 GCA_963574355.1 Loris lydekkerianus
TGCAATGTAATCAAGAAAAGAAGGAGAAAATAAAATATAAAAATAAAAATGATAGGAATCAGATTAAGTAGAATGATTTTGAAGTATTTCTTCTTTTTCTATTGTCTATAAGACTTGGCATGATCTGTTTTTTGAAATTATCTTTTACTTTTATTTATAAAAATTAGTTGTCTATTTTTGAGACTTTAGAAAAAAAATAATAAGAAGTTAACTGATGACTCCATACTAAACCTCAGAGTCAATGCATTCTATAATAGACATACTCTTACCTGACAATGTGAATGTTACTTTCTCTGCATTATTATTATTATTGCTTAATATTTTGATACAGCAATCGTCTGCTTTCTTTTCTGAATGTATTTATCTTCATTCATTCTTTATGAGGTTTTTGTTTCTAGTCCTTATCTTAAACACTGTTATTGTTATTAAATTTTAAGCCTTTTTAATTCTGTGAAGGCAAAAAGTGGAAACCTAATAAACACATGTATATGTTAAAAAAAAAAAAAATAGAAGAAGGAAATAGCCAGAGATACCCATAAAAATTAAAGAACTGGGTGCAGGCCCCATATAAAGGAGGTGGTGGGTTCAAAACCAGCCCCAGCCAAAAACTGCAAACAACAACAACAAAACAAAAAACAAAAAACAAACAAAAAAAAAAAAAAAAAGTAGAAGAAGAAATTAAAATTAAAGAACTGGAAGATTCTTTAATTTTGCTGGTAGTAACCCTCAGCAGAGGCTCCTGAGCAGAGGAAGAAAAACTAGATGGAATCAGACTCTGTGAAGCAAAAGATGGGGAGCTGAGCTAAGAAAGAAGTTCGGCAAGCTTTAACTCCAAGGAAGAGCATTCAAGAAAACAAATTACAGGTACAAAGCCTATTCAGTAGAGGATGAGAGACCCCCTCCCCCCAGCAAAAGGCCTGCCACAGGCTATATGCAAATGAGCAGGCAACAAAAGACCTCTCATTTTACCTTACTGGAGAGAGCTGCTAAACTCCAGGTCTCTTTCTCTAGGGAAGTCCCACTTACGAACTTAGACACCACCCTGCCAGGCATAAAATTGAACAGATATTTTCCCCCACAAGTCCAAACTCCCAGTCCATACTTTCCCTCTCACATGGCAGTCTGAAGTTCTGCCCCCTGCAGGGCAGAGTGTTTGGTCTTGTCCTGAGACATCTGGGCACAGTGTGGACTGACAACCATCAGGACCATCTATGACTAACCAGGAAGAAAGAGGGATGGGAAGAAAGGGACACTCAGCAGGAGAAGGAGCAGTCCCCTGATTATGACTATGCCTGGCCAGTAGTGGTGTTGATCCTTGATTTGAGCCGTGTCTGGCGGGATGGAGTACAGAACCCCAACTCTGATGGCACCCACAGCAGGAGAGTGGATTCCCCCATTCGACACACAGAGCTGATTCCCAGCCCCTGCTGGGCCTGTAAGCAGAGGCTTGCTAGGTGTGGACTGAGACCTGAGAGCAAGGGTGTGGCCCCCTGATTCCAACAGAACCCTTGAGCAGTGGCTTACTGGGTGTGAACCAAGACCTGAGGGCTAGGGCATGGTCCCTGTCTCCTCCAGTGGGGCTGGTTAGCAGAGGCTTACTGGGTGAGGACTAAGACCTGTGGGCAGAGTGCAATGCTCTGACTCCAACAGAGCCTGTGAACAGAGGCTTGCCAGGCAGTGGACTGAGACTGGCAGGTGGGGGCATGGTCCCCTGACTCCAACTGGTTTGGCAAGCAGGGGTTAGCTGAGTGTGGACTGAGACCAGTGGGAAGGGGTGTGGCCCCCAGCTCCAACTGGGCCTGTAAGCAGAGAAGTGGACAACAGTGTGGACTGATCTAGCAGGTGGGAATGTGGACCCCTGCTTCCAATTGTGCTGTTGAAGACCCTTGCAACCCTCTCTATTGAGCAGGGTTTGCACTGCCTGAGACAATTTAATTGGAACCCATGTCTGGGGCTGTCCACTGGGGGACATTCTGAGGTTGACCTTCAAAGTTCTGTAGTGAAAAAGAACTAAAGGGTGGGGGCTGGGCACCATAGCTGTTTGCATCTCCTCACCTTTGAGATTTAAACCTAATACTGTGGTTTCTTAGGATAGAGTAGAGGATGGCTGATACCAAAACAGAGCTAGCTTGTGCTATCTCACCAAGTAGGCCCTCAGAGTCTCTGGCCAAAACTCTGAAAGGGGGCTTTGTAAGGTTATAGGAGAGAAGCCACAATTACAAAGCCTAGTGCTTTGGTAAGGGGCTATCTCTACTACATGGGAACCCCAATTCAATCTCATCTTACCACTTTTAATAACCAAATGGTGGAAAATAAACATGGTGCAGACCCAACAGAAGAACTCTGGTAACGTGAATAACCAGACTAGATCAATTCTCCCACAAAAAGACAAAGGAAATACAACTAAAGATGCCATGCATAGACAAATGGCAGCAATGTCAGAAATCAAATTCAGAAGGTGGATTGAAAATAAGATAAATAGAATGGAAGAAAAGATAGAAGTTGAATTCCAAAGAGTAGTTCTAAAGTTGTCCCCAAAAAGTAATGAATTCAAAGCCAAGTCACCAAAGATATGGACATAATGAGAAAAGAGATAGTAGACCTCAAGGAAATGAAAAAGTTAGTTGAGGACCTCCAAAACAGTAGAATCATTCAGTAATAGAGTTGACCAGGCAGAAGAAAGTATCTCTGAAAATGAAGACAAAGCTTTTAAACTTTCCCAAACACTCGAAGAGGCAGACAAATGGAGAGAAAAACTGACCATTCCCTGAGAGAACTCTGGGATCACCCCAAAAGATCAAACATTTGTCTTATAGTAATTTCCGAAGCAGAAGAGGATGGTCCTAAAGGTACAGATGCTCTCCTCTAGAGATTCTAGAGGAGAATTTCCCAAGCATTGCAAGTGATACAGAACTTCAGATAGCAGACAGTTTCAGAATCCCAGCAAGACTCAAGCCAAATAAAGCATTTCCTAGGCACACTGTGATTAACTTTGCCAACGTTAAGATGAATGAGAAAATTCTGTAAGCAGCCAGATGTAATAAAACCATTACCTACAAAGGGAGAAGTATCAGAATGACTGCAGATCTCTCAGCTGAAACATTTCAAGCCAGAAGACGATGGTCATCGACTTCAATCTCCTAAAACAAAACAACTTCCAGCTGAGGATTCTGTATCCAGCTAGAATGAGTTTCATTTGTGATGGAAAAATCAAATACTTTAATGACACATACACATTGAAGAAATTAGCCATAACTAAAACAGCTTTCCAGGATATTCTCAGACCCATCCTCCACAATGACCATCACAACGCTCTACCTCCAAAGTAAACTCACCCAGAAATTTTTGAACAAAACCCAACTTCCACAGTGGTAAAAGGATTAAAAAAGAACACCTGAAAATCATGACACCCAAAACACAACCAAGCTTATCAATTCTCTCAATTAATGTGAATGGTTTAAATTGTCCTCTAAAGAGGCACAGGCTGACTGACTGGATACATAAACTCAGACCCAATATCTGCTGTATACAAGAATCTCATCTTACCTTAAAGGATAAAAATAGACTCAGGGTGAAGGGATGAATTTGTATAATACAGGCAAATGGAAACCAGAAAAAAGCAGGGGTTGCAATTTTAGTAGCAGATTCAAATGGCTTTAAACCAACAAAGATAAAGAAAGATAAGAAAGGAACAAAATGATAATGAAGACACAAATTATCAAAATCTGTGGGATACTGCAAAGGCAGTCCTAAGAGGGAAATTTATAGCATTGGTAGCCTTCATCAAGAAAACAGAAAGAAAGGAAGCCAACAACTTAATGGATCATCTCAAGCAACTGGAAAAAGAAGACATTCCAACCTCAAACCCAGCAAAAGAAAAGAAATAACCAAAATTAGGGAAGAATTAAATGAAATTGAAAACAAAAGAATTATTTAGAAGATCAATGAAACAAAAAGTTGGTTTTTTTAAAAGATTAACAAAATTGATAAGCCTTTGGCCAACCTAACCAGAAACAGAAAAGTAAAATTTCTAATATCATCTATTAGAAACTATAAAGGTGAAATAACAAAAGACACTTCAGAAATTTGAAAAATCCTCAATGTTTACTACAAAAATCTCTATTCCCAGAAATATGAAAATCTGAAGGAAATGGACCAATACTTAGAAGCATGCCATCTTCCTAGACTCAACCAGAAAGAATTAGAAATCTTGAATAGACCTATATCGATCACTGAAATAGCATCAACAGTACAAAATCTCCCAAAAAAGAAAAGTCCAGGACCAGATGGCTTCATATCCAAATTCTATCAAACCTTTCAAGAGGAACTAGTACTTATATTATACAATGTTTTCCAAAGCATAGAAAAACACATTGCATGAAGCAAATATCAGCCTAATACCCAACACTTTGCATGAAGCAAATATCAGCCTAATACCCAAACAAGGAAAGGATCCAACAAAGAAAAAAATTATAGACCAATATCATTAATGAATATCAATGCAAAAACATTCAATAAGATCTTAGCAAATGGAATTCAGCAACACATAAAAAATATATATATACACCATGATCAAGTTGGTGTTCTTCCAGGGTTACAGGGTTCGTTCAACATATGCCACTCTATAAATATAATACATCACATTAATAAAATAAAAAACAAAGACCATATGATTCTCTCAAATGATGCAGAAAAAGCCTTTGATAATATCCAGCATCCTTTCATGATCAGAATTCTTAAGAAAATAGGCATAGACATTTCTTAAACTGATAGAGGTCATCTATAGTAAATCCACAGCCAATATCACATTGAATGGTGTAAAATTGAAAACATTTCCACTCAGATCAGGAACAAGGTAAGGATGCCCACTGTCTCTACTGCTATTCAACATACTAATGGAAGTCTTAGACATCACAATCAGGCAAGAGAATGCAATCAAAGGTATCAAAATAGGATCAGAGGAGATCAAACTTTCACTCTTTGCTGATGATATGATCCTATGCCTGGAAAATCCCAGGGACTCAACTTTAAAACTCTTAGGCATGATCAAGGAATACAGCAGCGTCTTAGGATACAAAATCAATATTTACAAGTCAGTAGCTTTTATATATACCAACAATAGTCAAGCTGAAAATATAGTCAAGGACTGTATTCCTTTTACAATAGTGCCAAAGAAGATGAAATATGTGGGAATTTACCTAACAAAGGATGTGCAAGATCTCTATAAAGAGAACTATGAAACTCTGAGAAAAGAAATAGCTGAAGATGTTAACAAATAGAAAAACACACCATGCTCATGGCTGGGAAGAATCAACATTGTTAAAATGCCCATACTACCCAAAGCAATCTACAGATTTAATGCAATCCCTATTAAAGCATCATTGCTATACTTTTAAAAACTTGAAAAAATTGTCCAAGCTTCTCAGGAGGCTGAGGCAAGAGAATTGCATAAGCCCAAGAGCTGGAGGTTGCTGTGAGTCCTGTGATGTCATGGCACTCTACCAAGGGCTGTAAAGTGAGACACTGTCTCCACAAAAAAAAAAAAAAAAAAAAAAAAAAAAAATTGAAAAAAATTTAAGAAAATATTACTTCATTCTAAATGGAATCAGAAAAAACCTTGAATAGCAAATACATTACTCAGAAATAAGAACAAATCAGGATGTATCACCTTACCAGACTTCAAGCTAGACTATATAAATCTATAGTGATCAAAACAGCATGGTACTGGCACAAAAACAGAGTGGTAGATTTATGGAACAGAATAGAGAACCAAGAAATGAACCCAGCTACTTATTGTCATTTGGTCTTTGACAAGGCTATCAAAAATATTCACTGAGGGAAAGACTCTCTATTTAACAAATGGTGCTGGGTGAACTGGCTGGTGACATGTAGAAGACTGAAAGTGGACCCACACCTTTCACCATTAACAAAAATTGATTCTCATTGGTTAAAAGATTTAAACTTAAGACATAATACTATAAAAATACTAGAAGAGAATGCAGGGAAAACACTTGAAATTGGCCTGGGAGAATATTTATGAGGAGGACTCCCCAGGCAATTGAAGCAACACAAAAATATATTACTGGGATCTGACCAAACTAAAAAGCTTTTGTACAGCCAAGAGCACAGTAAGTAAAGCAAACAGACAACCTTCAGAATGGGAGAAGATTTTTGCAGGTTATGCTTCCGATAAAGGTCTGATAACTAGAATCTGCAGATAACTCAAATTAATCAATAAGGAAAGAATAAATAACCCCATTTTTATGTGGGCAAGAGACTTGAACAGAAGCTTCTCTGATGAAGACAGGTGTATGGCCTACAGACACATGAAAAAATGCTCATCATTAATCATCAGAGAAATGCAAATCAAAGCCACTTTGAGATATCATATAACTCCAATAAGATTAGCCCACATCACAACATACCAACACTACAGATGTTGGTGTGGATGCGGAGAAAAGGGAACGCTTCTACACTGCTGATGGGAATGCAAGCTAATACGACATTTTTGGAAAGAAGTTTGGAGAACACTCAAGGAACTAAAAGTAGACCTACTGTTTGATCCTGCAATTCCTCTATTAGGTATATACCCAGATGATCAAAAATCATTTCACAAAAAAGACATTTGCACCAGAATGTTTATTCCAGCCCAATTAATAACAACCAAGACATGGAAACAGCCCAAGTGCCCATTCACCCATGAATGGATTAACAAATTGTGGTATATGTACACCATGTAATACTATGCAGCCTTAAAAAAGATGGAGACTTTACATCTTTTATGTTTACCTGGATGGAGTTGGAACATATTCTTCTTAGTAAAGTATCTCAAGAATGGAAAAAAAAAAAAAAAGTATCCAATGTACTCAATACTATGAAATCAATATATAATCACCTACACACTCATGAAAGACAAAACATAACTATAGTCCAGAAAGTAGAAGGGAAGAGGAGAGAGAGGGGATGGGAGGAGGAATATGGTAGGAGGGAAAGCATTTGGGGGGACCTCACCTAATGTGCATGATGCAACAGTACATTTCAAAACCATTAAGAAATGAGTATAATTGTGATGGATGTGTTATGTAGCTCAATATAAGCATTTCACATTGTATATTGAAGAAGTACCCTGAACCCCATAAATGCATCAGTGTACAAAGTTATAATTTAATAAAAAATAATAATAATAAAATTAAAGAACTGTTAGAGCCTACTTTGTTCATCTTCATGGAAATAAATTTGAAAGCCTGAATTAAACCCAATAGATCATTTTCAAAGAAAATATAATTTAAAAGAACTAGAGGAGAAACAGAAAATCTCAACGGGTGAATTTCCAGAGAACAACTAAAGGAAAGCGTCAAGGAGCTACCATAGAGCAGTAAGTCCCAGTCCCAGTGGGTTCACAAGGAAGCCTCCAGAGAGAATAACTATTTCCAAGGCTATTTAAACTGTTTCAGGACAAATAAAAAAATTAAGAAAACTTCTTTATAACATGGATACCCCCAAAATCAAAACTACTGAACAAAAATTAGGGACTACTGACCAATACCACCTATGAGGACCAGTGGAAGAATCACAAATACAATGTCAGGAAACTGAACTCAGCAGCAGTTCACTCAGGATTCTTCCACTGATATTTATTCAAAAAATAATATACGAAAGTCAAGTGCTTTCCCCCCAGGAACTCAAGAATGAGTCACTATTAAGATATTAATATAAGTCATGATTTTCTCAGTTCTAAAGAAGCCAAGAAAAAAAAAATCTGAAGATCAGCTTCACAGACGCTACAGAGGACTTAAATTCAAGAACACTTGATATACATTTTTAAAAAGTACTCAATATAAGAGAAAAAGATGAAAACATACCTAGCCTGTTAAATTATACTGTCCAAAATCAGTACCATCAAATTTAATGGAAAAACACGAGAATAATCTTGGGTGGTGCCTGTGGCTCAAAGGAGTAGGGTGCTGGCCCCATATGCCGGAGGTGGCAGGTTCAAACCCAGCCCAGGCCAAAAACTGCAAAAACAAAACAAAACAAAACAACAACAACAAAAAAACAAAACAAAACATGAGAATGATCTTAAGAATAACGTGACTCTCATCACCTATCTCATTTAAGATTGTTCTGAGCGTCCCAGGCAATGTAATTAAATGAGAAACAAACTGGAGGTGTCAAGCTGGAAATGAGAGGCTAATATATCAGTATCTGTAAATGTGTTCACATAGCAGAAAACACGAAAGAATAAATTTCAAGATAACTAAAAATAATAAGAGAATTCAGTAAGATGGAGAACCCAAAGTTAAGAGCAAAACAACAGCAACTTTTCTATATCCCAAAAACAACCAGCTTGAGAACAAAATGGAAGAAAATATCTCATTTACAACAGTGCAAAAAATAAAGTATTATATGAGAAATAGATAAGTTCCACATAAAGAAATGCTTAAAATATTTCTAAAGACACAAGGAAGAATTGAAATGAGCAAGGCATATTCACAAAGTGGATACTCTTGCACATAAAGATTCTGCACAAATTCATTTATATACTGAACATTATTCAAACAAAAATGTCAATGTTTTTATACTAGTCAGTGTGAGTCTAAAATTCCTGTGGGAAAAAGAACAAGAAAAGTGGCCAGAAAAACTGTAGAGGAGACAGGGGAGCTGGCTGTGCTATTGTGAAACATGGAGTCTGGTGGCAGAGCCACAGACAGACAAGCAGCTGGAATAGGACCAAAGCCTGCAAACTGAGCAGAGAGAGAGGGAGCCTTTCAGATCAGTGGGGGACCAATCCCCCAACAAACAGTGTCCAGCCAAGAGGGTGGGCAATCAGAAAATAATACAATGGAATCAGCCAAGAGGTGGGCAATCAGAAAATAATACAATGGAATCTACACCTCATAATTTTCACATCAGAATAGATATTCAAATATACTAAATATATAGATGTGCAAAACGGAATTATAAAATACTGCAAGAAATCATGGAGTAAGAAAAGCATTTCTAACTGTGACATAAAACTCAGCAACCTTACAAGTTGGATAAAGTACACTCAATAAGAATTAAAATTTTCACATGAACCCCTTGATCCAACAATCCCATCACTGGAGATCTACCCAAGGAAAAGAAGTCATTTTATAAGAAAGACAGCTTCTTATATGTATGAAGCTGTATGTTTCCTGTATGTTTATCGCAGCACAATTACAAAGACGTAGAATCGAACTATGTACCCGCCAATTCATGAGTGGATTAAAAAATGTGGTATAACACAGAATACTATTCAGCCATCAAAAAGAATTAAATTGTGTCCTCTACTTGGGTTGAACTGGAGGCCATTATTTTAAGGAACCCAGAAACAAAAACCCAAGTATTCCATGTTCTCACTTGTCAGTGGGAGTTAAGCAAAGGGTATGCGTGGCCATGCAGAGTAGTTTAACAGACTTTGGAGACTCAGAAGGGGGAGGTTGAGAGGGCAGTCTGGAATGAAAAGCTACCTATTGGTTACAATGTACAATATTCAGTGGTACATTCGGGTGATGGGCACTTTAGAAGCCTCTACTTCTTCACTGTCATTGAGATTCCTAACAAAAAACTACTTG
The DNA here is from genome assembly GCA_963574355.1 of Loris lydekkerianus. Taxonomy (NCBI): domain Eukaryota; kingdom Metazoa; phylum Chordata; class Mammalia; order Primates; family Lorisidae; genus Loris; species Loris lydekkerianus. The sequence goes on from CAUYPK010044781.1 coordinate 9,597, forward strand.
AACCTTCTAAATCTATTTACATTTTTAAAAATGTAATGAAAAAAAAAATTCCATATGGAAAGAAAAAGACTATAAGCAAAGCCAAAACACAAATGACAAATTGAGGGAAAAGTATTTGCAACTTAAGTCTTACTAAAAGGACCAACTGAATAGTCGATACATAACTGTATTGTATGCAAATCTGTGGCTGTCGGCAATGTCATCTTGAAGGAACAGATAAATAAAGCTTATTTACTATGTAAAAAATAAATAAATAAATAAATAAAAGGACCAACTGCGTGAATAACTGAACGAGCTCACGGAAGCACGGTGGTTGGCAGGACCGTGGAAGTGCTCTTCTGGGTTGAACGTGGTCATATACTGGCAATTCATGAGGATGAACCTAACAGGATGCAAATTAAAACTGCAGAAAGACTGTTTTCACCTGTCAGACTGATTTCTACTTTGTTCACAGGAATATAAACTGGATAGTCCTAATTCCGAGCAATGTAGCAATAACTATCAATTATACATGCACATAGCATTTGAGGCAATGATTGTTCTTTTCTAGGAAATGGTAGGAAGTATATACATGCAATTTTTCACTTGTACATTGCACATTCAAACACATGAAATGTGGTTTGAAATACTGAATTGAAACAATCAGAATGTCCACCAATCAAAAAAAAACAGTTAAGGCAAGCGTGGTAGAGCAGGCCTACAGTCCCAGCTACTTGGGAGGTAGGGACAGGACACTCTTTTGAGCCCAGGAGTTGGAGAGTAGCCTGGGAAACATAGCAAGACCCAGTCTCTAAAGAAACAAAAAGACAAACATATCCTTGTTAGTATAATGGTTACTAAAAAAAAAACAAAAAACAACAACAACAGGAAAAAACAGTTAAGGAGATGTGGCAGATTAAAGTAACAGGTAGTCTCTCTAAGATATGGAATACATTTGAATGGGCAAGGAGTGGGACGCTGTGTATAGTATACTTGTATAGTATTCTCCATTTATGGGGAAAAGGGAAAGTCACATTACACTTGCTGGTATGTACAAAAGAAGTTAAGACATGGAAGACAGTGGCTGTCTGTGGGCCAGGGGAAAAGGACATTTTAGTATAACCTTTCTAGAATGTGGAGGTTTGCACTAAGAGAATCTACTTTGCTCAAAATATAATTTTAAAAAACCAAAAGAAAAAATAAGTAATTCCTGCCATTAAGCAGGGAAGTAGCCAAATTCTCTGCTCACCCTCCTCTCCTCACCACTAAGGGTTTAGTGACTAAGGGGAATGGGTCCAACGTTGGCTTTTTTTTTTTTTTTTTTTTTTAACTTGGTGGAAACACAGATTTAGTGCAAAAGAACTAATGTGCAATATCACCTGTGTGTCTGTGTGTGTATTTGAAGGGCAATTTAAATGATTTTCGACAGTAACTGTTTTCAGAATTTTGCCTCTACACAGGAAGAAGCTGACTGTGTTAGCTGTATCACCTCAGGTCAAATCCTTCCACCTCACACCTACCCAGCAGGGGTGAGGGAAAGATTAAATGAGGAAAAACACATGAAGAATTGTCCATACACAAAACAGTACACATGCTCACCACGTGCACAGCTTACCGGGAGGTATCATTATTGGAGCCAGGAAGTTTAGCTGAGTCCAGAGGCGTGGAGTGGGGTTTCCTTTCTGCTCCAAGCACTGCCTCTCAGGCCCCTAACTCTAATCTCCCCGTCCTTGAGAAGGATACAGTGTACTGTACCTGTCTCACACCGGTGGGAGGCAGTCACGGCCGTTGCCTCAGACATGTTGTGGAGCCTCATTTCAACCCTAGAACTGTCTCCAAACTCCATCACCAGACAAAGAGCCACTCCAGAAGCCGTAGAAACGTGGAATCTGAGATGGAGAGGTGCCTTAGTCTCTGTTTCCCGGAAGTGACAGATAATATGATTCCTGGCGTTCTCAGGATCTTGAGCTTGGGTGGCCCCAGGAGGACATGGAATAAGGAGGCAGAACCTCTTGGAACAAGACTGGGATGTTGAGAGGCTGGAGTTGTGGGAAGTGCTAGGTGGGAGTCCCCGGGAGCTGTGGAAGAGAAGCAGAGGCTTCAGGACACGTCAGCAGGTAGAGAGGAGGGAAGGTGGAAAACAGCCTGGTCTGGGACCAGCAAGCTGGAAGCAAGGTCTGAGAAACGGAGGACATGCTTCCCTTTCACTGGTTATCAAAGTGGGGTCCTGGGGCCAGCAGCATCAGCATTCCCTGGGTGTTTATGAGACATGCATGTTGCTGTCCCAGCCCAGATCCACGGATCCAGAACCTTGGGTGAGGCCGGCAAGCCCCCAGGAGACACTGATTCAGCAGAAAATTTTAGATCACCGCTCTAACTGCATCAATAACAGTAAAACGTAAAGTACTGCATATACTCGAGTATAAGCCGAGTTTATTTGGCACAAAATTTGTGCCGAAAAACCAGAACTCGGCTTATACTTGAGTATATACGGTAGGTCCTCTCATCACTGAAAGCTGGTGTCTCCCACAAGCCACTCCACCCTGTGTGGGGGCAGGTGCCAGCCCTCCCTGGAGCTCCTTGTTATGCAAATCGGTTGGGAACAGTCTAGGCTATTCAGCCTTCAGCTTCCAAAAATACTGGACTTACATGATCATTTATCTGTTAAAAACTGTGCCCTGGTGAGGCACACAGCATTGGCACATTAGGTAGCAGGCAGCGTGAACAAAAAATTAAAAAGAAACCCCTGGGGGGGGGGGGGAGCCAACACGGTCATGGAAGGAGCAGTGGCTTAAGAGTCCTATTGACCAATTTTCATGCTCTTTTGTATTTCCCTCCTCTCCAAGTGTGCTGTGCTTGGCCCTTTAAAATACACACAATCAGACAAAGCTTCAGTCTATGTGAAAAATAAGGGCAACCAGTGCCCTGGGTCTCTGATGACAACAATGGCCAGTGACATCGACTGCGGCCCAGTAACCTGAAAAGCACCAGCCTCAACTGCGACTGTAAGATGGGCATTGGTCAGGCCTGCATTGGGACTCAGGGGCAGAAAGGGCGCTGGCCTCCACACCAGCCTCACTGTACCTTCCTGGAAAAGTGGGGAAATGGGAAACGGCCCCCAGGGATGCTCACTGGGCGCTGGCCTGAGCAGGTCCGGCCTCCGCGGTCAGGGCCCCCCTCACGATGGTGCCAGAAAGCCACTGCCTGGCCTTGCCCTCTGCACGCCCTGCAATCCCAGGCCTCCTCCAGGTCTCCAAGCTGCAGGGGCAGCTGCAGAAGAGGCACCCTGGACCTTCAAGGTTTAGGAACAGTGCGGGTTTAGTGAACGGCCTCGTCTGGCATCAGCGCTGGGTCTTCTCCCTCGTCAACAGGCCAACTTAATAAAGAGCCCCGCTGCTGTTGAGGCAGCTGTCATTTGTGGGCGTGACTGCACCCTGGGCTCGGGCCTCTAGCGGGTTAGCCGGGAGAGCGCCTTGCTGGCCACAGCTAGAACTACAAGGCACGTTTTTGGTTTTTTTGCAGTTTTTGGCCGGGGCTGGGTTTGAACCCGCCACCCGCCGGCATACGGGGCCGGCGCCCTACTCCTTTGAGCCACAGGCGCCACTCAGAACTTCACGATTGCTCTTTAGCAGAAGTTCTTGGTGCCCACCCCAACCCCCCCCACTGCTGAGCCAATAGGAATTTAGCATTTTGTGTAGTCAGCTACATAGTTGACACCTGAGAGGTGATGCTCTTGCAGGTAGTGAAAATGTGAAGTCTAAACAGACCCTTATTGTGATAAACTTTAGTAATGTTTCAAATTGCCCAAGCAGTGTCCAAAGAACTTAGAAAGGTTCCCTGACTGGCCTCTTTGTCTACCTGCCCTGACAGTAGCAACCCGTTCGCTGTCCATGGTGAACGTACCCTGCTTTGTAAGCTTTCTTACTCTGTAAGCCTATCTTTGTCTTTCTCAATAAGCTTCGTTTCATGCTCGACTAGAAAGAGAAAGAAGGAGAGAGAAAAGTTCCTTCACCAACTCCAGGCCACCCACAACAGAGTGAGTCTCCCGTCTCTCACCAGTAGCTTTCTTTTTTTTTTTTTTTCTGGCAATCTTTTAATGAGCTGATGTTGAAAGTAGTTTTACAGGATCCGTCCCCCAAATTAAATGTTAACATACAGAGCCCATTCAACCCTTGAATTAGCACTTTCTGCCAAGAATACAGGTAGGAGCAGTAAGGTTGATTGCTTGAATCCTGTCCCTGGTTTTGGAGTAAAGAAAGGAGATAAAAAATATATATATATATATGGAAAGCTTCACAAATTTGCATGTCATCCTTGTGCAGGGGCCATGCTAATCTTCTCTGTATCATTCCGATTTTAGTATACGTGCTGCTGAAGCAGCACACCAGCTTTCTGATGAAGTTCAATGGCAGGGCTCAGATGCCAACCTGGAGTAGACCGAAGAATGTTCTGTCTACAGTCCCAGTCGCACAAAACCGCCAGTGACAGGACCACTACTGCTCCAGACACTGGTGATTGTGACAGAAGGTGTGAGGGGGCTTCTGAATGTGCTGGAAGCCCCTGGCTGTGACTGCGGGCCTGTTCCTGGAGTTGGTCCCAGCTGCCGCACAGGCATGTGACGTGGTTAGAGGCTGAGCCAGAAAGCCTGCGGCAGGCGCTAGAGAGAGAAGCCTTCAGGTGGGGGGCGCCTATTTAAAGCCATTTACTAAAATCTATGCCCACTTGGGTCACTGCTTCAGATGGTTCATCTAAAGGGTTGAGTCAGAATGACCTGTCAGCCTCCTTGGGGCTGTGACCTGGGCTTGGCCATAATGCACTGCTGTGTACTCCCCGTAGGCACTGCCAGACTGTCCCAGGAATTCATCTGTGACCTTGGCAGACGGGAGGGCTGCGAGGCAGGTATGGTGGCGACTACTTGATGTCCTGTGCATTCAAAGCCTGGCAGGAGAGGAGGGCTTGGGAATGTGCAGGGGTGAGAGCCAGTTAGTTGGTCACATTCGTGTCCCTGTCACAGACCCTGCTTACAGCTGTCACCAATGCCTTGCCCAGCTGGCAAGCCCCAGGGAGCCCTGCAGGAGAGTGTCAGATCCCGAGGGCACAGATGCAGTCCCCTCCCCAGCTGTGACTCTAAGCCCTCTTTCCTTGGGGCTCTTCCCCTGCAAAATCAGCCTCACTCCCGCCCCTGGCTCCAGAGAAGCCAAGAGTCTGTCCAAGACTGTTTCAGGGTATGGTCTGGTTGCAGTCCTGGATGGAAATACCAGGGACAACAAGGACTCCCACTACCTGCAGCCAACTGGCCCTGCCGGCTTGCTGGGCTCTGCAGACAGGTGGTACAGGGAAGCTGGAGCCCCGGGTCAGGGACTCAGGAGGCAGATCCTGGCTCTGAGCCTCATAGGGGTTGCGGATGCCTCAGTCTCCCTTTGCACAGCAGTCATCACTCCAGAGGCAGAACCCACCCCTACTACCAGGGTCTGCACGGCAGGGGGCTCTGAGGAGAGCAGACCCACCCTGGGGAGCAGGGTGAACTCACATGTGGACCACGCCCAGCTAACTTCAGAATGCAACATGATGTCCTGTGACGTTCACTGTGACAGTCAGGTCACTGCCTTCTTCTTTGGGGCTCATGGCACAGGGACACATGTGCTGTCCGTCCCAACAGTGGGAGCCCACTCCAGGCACTTTCGGTAACACGTCCTCCTGGATCTTCTGTCCTCCCAGAGAGGTATCCTCAGCAACTTCAACATTCCCAGTGTGATATATTTTCTAGTCTGTTCTCCATCCTGGTCATTTGCTTCCATTTTTTCCCTTCATATCCCTTTATTTCTTAAAGAAATCTGCACATCTTAACTGCGTCCCAGAAAAAAAGGAAAAGGGCATGTGTATTTGCCCAGCTTCAGTGTCAAGGGCTGCAGAGTGGGGGCTGGCTTACCGTTTTGTGTTCACAGGCCACAGAGTTGGGGCTGCACCAAGCCCCTGTCTATGAAAAGCTCTGTTTCCAGGGAGGAAGGGCCTTTCTTCCCACCCATGCACACTGGCCAGGGGTGTGCTTACTCAGCCCCTCTGGTCTTCTGCTGAAGGCCTGGAGAGGACTGTGCCAGCCCAGCAGGGGTGGGGAGTGGAGCCAGGGAGCTCAACTGCAGGGAGAACCCAGCCCTGCTCCCGTTTGCTGTGTTGATGGTGCCCTCCCCCCCAGCCACCACGTGCAGCAGAGTCAACAGCGGCCTTCCCATGGAGACAGCCAGGGAACACTCGCTCCAGCTGAAGATGGCTCTTTAACTGAACAATTATGTTTTAGCTAAGTTTTAAAATAATTTCCCAAAAATAAACTGCAAAATTCTTCATTGGTTAACCCTAGCTTTGGAGAAAATCGAACTGCCTGAGCCGGGAAGTGACTTTTCTTAACGGGGGCTCCAGAGCGTGCACCAGCCTGCCCACTGGAATCTAAGAGCAACAAGAATTCCAGGCGAATGCTCTCCCCTGAACTGAGTGCCACGCAGATGGACAACCAAAGGGGCCTGAGCCACCAAACTTCCGAGGCACAAACAAATCCCTCCTGTAAAATGAAGGCTTGTTGTCAACAGAATGGATTTGGAAGGGTAGTAGCTTTGGCTTCATCCATCTTGTACTGCAGCCAGCAAAGATGGGAAACTAGGAGGGTCGTGGGCCAGGGTCAGGTGTGAGGAAAGAGCTTTCCTCACACTGTGGCCCCCACTGACTTTTCTTTTTCTAAATTCCCCGCTAGTGGCTTAAATGTGTGCTTCCTGGTCATAGGGCACACCTGGTCTCCCAGGGGATCATGGTGCACCACACTTCACCCAGACCTGCTGGGGTCTCCCCCTCTGCACCCTGGGAGGCTCTGGAACATTAGGGTGCACCCCGGGAGGCTCTGGAACATTAGGGCTGCTGGTCAAGGCTCAGGGGGAAAAGTCTGGGAACACAGGAGGGCATGTGCCTCTGTTCTGAGCTCAGAGGCTCAGAACAGGTGCTGCCTCAATCTTTTTTTCCTTTAAGAAAGACCAGCTGGGCGGTGCCAGTGGCTCAGTGACTAGGGCGCTGGCCCCATATGCTGAGGGTGGCGGGTTTGAACCCGGCCCCGGCCAAACTGCAACAAAAAAACCCCGGGCGTTGTGGCAGGAGCCTGTAGTCCCGGCTACTCGGGAGGCTGAGGCAAGAGAATCACCTAAGCCCAAGAGCTGGAGGTTGCTGTGAGCTGTGACACCATGGCTCTACTGAGGGGGACAAAATGAGACTCTATCTCTAAGAAAAAAAAAAAAGAAGGAAAGACAAGTTGAATTTGTCCTTTGCTTAAATGTTTAATTTCCATTAGAAGGAGTAAAACCATAGATTTCAAGAATGGTGTAACATTATAGCACACAGAAGAAGGCCGAATGCTTTTTAAAATTTTTGACTGCCTAATGCTATTTTTAAAAATTGTGATATAGAAACAACAGAAAATGTACTATCTTACCATTTTCAGTGTACAGTTTAGTGGTGTTAAGTATATCCACACTGTCGTGCGGCAGGCCTCCAGGACGTTTACACCCTGCAAACCTGAAACTCTGTCCTCACTGAACAACGACGCCCAGACCCTCTCCCGCAGCCCCTGGCGACCACCATTCCACTTTCTCTATGAATTTGACTACGCATCTCACATAAGTAGAATCACACAGTAATTGTCTTTTTATAACTAGCTGATTTCACAAACCATAATGTCTTCAAGCTCATCAGATGCTATTATGCTCAAGGCCCCCTGCTAGGCACCCATGGAATAGCCAGTCACGGTTGTGTGTAGAATTTGCAGTCAGCCGGGGCTGGCTAGGTTCCCTTCCAGAGTTCATACTAGACCGTGGGATGATCCTTCCAGGGCACCCCCTTGTGTGGCTGTCAGCTTTCAGAGTTAGGGTTGTCATACTACCTGCTCTAATCCCACAAATCAGCTTCAAAACACCATTCTTTGCCTCATCGTGTTAGGAGTTGCATTTTTTTAACCCGCCCCCAGCCTGTGTAGGGACAAGAATTGATTTTGACTTCTGAGCAGTTCTTTCTAAGTCTCCTGTCACCTGCACATTCAGAAAAGCAAGGCGTTGCCCTACCTGTCTGCACCGCTATCCCGATTGAGAGAAGCTCGCGTTTTTCCATGAACAATACTTAACACGTCTTTACTAGTTGTTTTCAAAATGTTCTGGAAGAAAAAAGATAATGAAATAACATGAGAGCTGATTATTTACAAAAAAAATTTCTATACAAAATAATGAAAAAACGCGAGAGCTGCTTATGAAAACCAGCACATTGGGGACAGTAAGGCTGTTTCGTTGACCCCTGTTCTGTGTCAGGTGCTGTGCTGGGCACTGAGAAACAGCAAGAGGAGAGGAGAGTCCAGTGCTGTTCCCACGGGGCTTCATTCCACCAGACGCCAGAAACGGACACGCAGACAGAAAAGCATCTGTGGGTATCTGTGCTGCTGGAGGAATAAAGCAGGGCACAGAGGCGGTGCCGTCTGAGCAGAGCTGGAGGGAGAGGTGTGCGCACTGGAGGCGCACCTGCCTCTTTGCAGGAGCGTCAGGAGGCTGGAGGAGCTGTGGCCACATGGGGGCACCTCGACAGCACAGGAAGCAACCTCAGAGTTGGGGAACCCAGGTGGGGTCAGAGCAGCAGCTGGAGTTTCATTCTGAAGACGATGGAGGGTTCTGAGCCCAAAAGTGGCACAATCTAACCCACATTCGGGAGGCAGAGGAGAAAGCAGGGACCTGCTCAGGCAGACTTGCGCAGTGTTTGCTTTGTTTGATTGTTAAGCTTCCCAGGTGATTCTGCATAGCGCATCCACACCAAGTTGTCTAAAAGCAGGAGACCTGCCCGCTCCCTTTTGTCTGGAGGGGGTGGGAAGTGGAAGGCTCGGGGCCCACCGTGTGCAGCCATTTACACTGCTGGTGTGAGAACTGCAGGCCACACCTCCTCCCTCTGCAGCCCCTCTCCTCAGTCTCTGTCCTCGGACTATTAAATGGTCATCCTTGCTAAATATTCTTTCTTGGGAACCTGAAAATATCTTTGAACTTTCCCTGCCAAAAGAAATAGTGCAGCATAGAAGAGCTCCCCAAAGCACACGCTGGGGGCTGTCTGTGGTCAAGGTCGTTTCACTATAACTCTGTTGAAGGTACTATGTGTAGGGAAGGAAGGGGTGAATTCTGCCTTCTATGAGCAGTACCAAAAAACATGAATGCAGGATGATTTTTGCCAAGGGCAGCGGAGGTTCTAGGTGCTTCCAGAGAACTTGCTTCTTTGGATTTGAACAACAGGCCCACAGCTCTGGGTTGGCTGCGTGTGGAGTCAAAGCCCATTCTAATGACAAGCATGTCCTGTGCACAAGGATTCTGTTCCTCTTTCTGCCCCAACCCCAGCAGGCAGGACTCACCCCCCCATGCTAAGGCACTCCCCAGGCTTGTGGCCCCATCTCTGTTGGCTATCCTGATAAACAGATGTGAATGATTTCATAAACCTCCAGGTAGCCCAGTCTTAACTAACAGAGACCTTCTAAGAGCTCCTCCAACTCTGCAGAAAAACTGGGGTTTGATGCTTTGGGTTGCTAGAAGCCACAGCTGTGCAGAAGCCTCCTGAGGGCCCGGCCCCCATGCCCCACCTGGGGGAGCTGAGGTACGGAGGCATTTTCGAGCTACACTGCACTCGTTTGCTGTCTTCTGAAAGAAAAGCCTCATTGCCCCACACAGAAGTGGTCCACTGATGGAGTACCTTCTCCCGGGAGGCTGATGGGGATGGGTCCTGTGACTCTCGGTCCTCCTCCTGCCCCTGCAGAGCACACGGCGGGCCATGTTCCTCGCCACTCACAGAAAGCACCCGGCTGACACAGAAGTCTGGAGAAGAGAGAAGGCAACTGTGGAGACCGCAGTGTGCAGGGCAGGGGGAGAACGCAGCTAGCGCGGCCCTGAGGCACGCTGACCTCAAAGCCACCTCCTCCCAACAATGGCTGGATCGTGAAGACAGACGCCCTTGGCGCGTATCTGACTGACGTGCCTCTGGCCCTGCCCTGGGTTTTGTGTCTTCTCTTCCTTTTTCCTTGCATTACGCAACCTCGTAGGTGTAGCACACACGAGGCACGGTCAGGACACAAGTGACAACCGGCCAGCTGATGAGGAAACATACCCTGGGGTCTGGTCAGAAAAGGAGGAGGGTCCTGACTCTGGGGGAAGACACCATAGTCCAAAGAATAGTGGGAGAACCTGCCACACACCTGGGAACACCAATGAAGACACCCCAAAGTTAGAAGCAGGATGTTCCCAAATCAGCAATCTGGCCATGATCACAGGAAGGACCAGGCCAGCATCCACTCCTCCTGTGTCTGAGGGCCAAAAGGCCAGGCCACCAGCAGGGCTGGTGTCCACCTGGCCAGGACATTGAGGGTCCTGGTGCACCCCCCGTCCACAGGGAGCAGATGGAACGAGCTGTGCACAGGTTGCTGACTGGTTTGTAAGTGCCCATGTGCCTTTCTCTCTACTCACGCAGACACTGGAAAGTCTCCATATTGGAAGTTAAAGAAAATATTTCTGAGAGACCAAACCCTACATATTGGAGACAGCTCTGACGGCTCCTAGATCAGAGGCCCACAGCAGCCAAAAGCAGCAGGTTCTCCAGCTGCGCCTGGCCCAGACTGGGCCATTCTCATGGTGGACAGGTTTCAAGTCACTGAAGCAACATAAGCAGTCAACTTCCCCTGGGTTCCTGGGAAACGTTCAACTTTCTAGGACAATACTGAATCCAGTTTGAACATCTTGAGTCAACACTACTATTTACTGTCAAGAGGACCATGTATTAATATCTCTTGATAAGGCTCAGCAGTAGTAGCGCAGTGGTTACAGAGACAGTCACATGCACCAAGGCTGGTGGGTTCGAACCTAGCCCAGGCCAGCTAAACAACAAAGACAACTGCAACAAAAAAAAAAAATAGCCAGACATTGTGGCAGGTTCCTGTAGTCCCAGCTAGTTGGAAGGCTGGGGAAGAGAATTGCTTAAGACCAAGAGTTTGAGGTTGCTGTGCGCTGTGACGCCACAGCACTCTACTGTGATATAGTAGGGTGACATAGTGAGACTCTGTCTCAAAAAAAACAAAAACAAAAAAACTCTTGATAATAAAACCTGAAGAAAAATAACCAAAGGCCATGTTCCTAAGGGTTCTTTAAAAATAAGTTACATGTGGCTGCACAGTGGCTTATCTCTATACTCCTAGCACTCTGGGAGGCTGAGGCAATTCCTTAAACCCAGGAATTTGAGGTTGTGTGAGCTATGACACTATGGCACTCTACCCTGGGTCAGAGAATGAGACCCTGTCTCAAAAAAAACAAACAAACGTGTAATGTGTATGAGTGTTGAGTTGCCAACTACAGGCTGAATACAGGCACAACTTGGGTGTGCAGTAATTTTCTGAACCGGACATGTCCATGAGGAAGAAACATTCAGGAAAAGTTTTAGAATGAGCTACAATTCTACAGTAACTTGTGTTTTCTGAAACCAATTAATCATCAAAGTCTGTGCTCAAATTATCTGTAGAAAAAGCCTGACCTAAAACAAGCTGACATGTCCCTGAACGGGAATTACATTAAAGATCATAAAAATACGTAAGATTATAAAATTACAATAGAAAAATCACTAAAGGAGAAGGAAGCTAAGAGAAAAAAACGATTCTGTGTGATGTTCATAGAAGAATCTCCCAAGAGCTGGCTTCATATTGTCCCCAACACTGATACCTGTCATCCCCACACACGCACCGTTTAAATCAGTCTCTTTAAAAATTTAAGACTTTTAAAATTTTTCTTTACTCTGAGAAACCGAGGTGGGTGGATTGCTTGAGCTCAGGAGTTTGAGATCAGCCTGAGTAAGTGCAAGACCCTGTCTCTACTAAAAATAGAAAAATCAGCCAGGCATAGTGATGGGCCTCTGTAGTCCCAGCTACTCAGGAGACTGAGGCAAGAGGGTCTCTTGAGCCCAAGAGTTTGAGGTTGCTGTGAGCTGGGACACCGTAGCACTCTACTCAGGGCTACAGAGTGAGACTCTGTCTCACAAAATAATAATAATAATGATAAAATAAAATTTTTCTTTAAAAAATTAAAAATCAGGATTTCTGTATCTCCTCCAATCTACCAAATGTATAGCCTAATTTCAAAACTTAAAAATTGCTTCTATTTAAAGGAATACTAGCAATTAACTTTCAGCCAACTTTTTAGGATTTATATGTTAAAAAATAATAATAGGCATATTCTCCTTGTGTTGAGGAGGAAGAAAACCCGCACACTGTGGCCATAAAGCCAGCTCCCATAACCTGGGGATCCTCTTCAGGGGGTTTTGGGGGTCCCAGTGAGACTCACTGGTTCTTTAAGTGTGGACCCCGCTGGTCCCTGAAGGAAGCCCCACTGCAGACCTAAAGCAGAAAGTCAGGGCCCCAGTGAAGAAATTAAAAATATAGATGCTGGCATATTGACTATGCATGCAAGTCAAAGGCGCTGTAAAAACAGCAGGTGCCTTTATTCTGTTTCTTGAAAAGCAAAAGAAATTCCCAGGTGAGAGAAGTAACATTCTTACTATCAAGGACAGGAAGTTGAGGCCAAGAGAATTCTACACACACCAACTTGGTAAACTAACCCCCACCTCCTAGTCCCTTCTCCATCCTGTCCCGAGCCCCCACACCTTGCCACATGTTCACAGCTTACTGTTCTTTGTTCAATCAATTTGGTGGGTAAATAACAGGCTCTAACTGCCTCTTCAGGTCGCATTTCCTCAGGAGGGCTCCCGTGCCATGCAACACTTAGATAAACAGAGGTGTGTGCCTTCTGTTAATCTATCTTATGTCAATTTAATTTTCTGCTCAGTTGAAACCCTAAGAGGATGAAGGTGGCATATTGCTGCCTTGTACCAGCAAACTGGGTTTCATAAACCCTCCAGGTCAAAAGGAACCCCAGGGGAAGAAAGGTTCAAACAGGGTCTCCAAGTGCCCAGGCAGCCACCGGCCAGGGGCAGCTCTCCGCAAGCTGCTTGGCCTCTTTTATTCACAACTTTCATTATCTGGAAAATGGAGAGGTAACAGGTCTCCTTATCCTCGGGGTGGGGGTGAAAGTCCACCTGCGGGGTGCCCAGGACTGGGCTCTGGAGGCTGTGCCCCCTTTCCCAGGGCCTTACCGACCCCCACTCCCCAACAGGGAGGGCTGCAGCTGCAGTGACACAGATGGAGTCCCCCGCTCTCCTCCTCACGAAAGCAAAGCAAGCAGGTAGCCTGGAGACACCTGAGGGGGAGAGAGTAACAGAGAAGGTTAAATCACCCCCAGTCGCCTGGTCGCAACCGTCCGGTCACCCATCTTCCTCCCATGTCCCTATCTCTGCCTCAGATTTATCAAGCAACCACTGGCTGCTTTATGAATAGAGAGTTGCTGCCATGGTTTTTCCATTTTGTGTTTTCCAACTCTGGGGGCTGTTGGAAAGGCTGGCTAAAATGCGGTTTCCACCGGACTGTTAGGAAGCCTCCTAGCAGCAGTCTCCCCTGGCCCTCCAGGTCCCCCAGGCCCCAAAGCAAAGAGCAGACCCCCGAGGTCCCAGCGGCCCCCAGATCTCTTCCACCCCCTCCCTCCTGTTTCCCTTCCCTGTCCTGACGCAGCTCTCCAGCCCTGCATGGATTTGGCAGGACACAGAAGGGGACAGCAGACCCCAGGACTGACAGAGGAGGTGCTGCACGTCCTCCCCGTTAATCTCACAGCCATCTGAGTGTTTAAGTGCCATTACTTCTTTCAGATGGGACGGTGGAGGCCCAGGGACAGGAGTTAGCCTGGCAAAGCTCATGCTGTCAGGAAGCGGCAGGGCCAATGTCTAAACCTGGTTCTCAGCACCCAAAGCCCAGCTCTGTGACACCATCCCCCAAAGCCTCCCACAGGGCCAGAGTCCAGGCTGCAGCCCCCAGGTTGGCCCCGGCACAGACTCTGTCCCTGGGTGCTCGCCTGCTGGCCAGCGGGGTCCCTGCCCTCTGGACTTGGCTACTCATTGGGCATGGCACTGAGGGGAAGCACAGGCCCTGGGTCACCTCCTCCCAGACAGTCGGTCACTCTGCCTCTCTATGGGCCCTGTAGGAAAGACAGGAACCTGCCCTGTAGGAAAGACAGGAACCTACTTCCCAGGGCTGCTGCCTGGACTGTCCCTTCAGAAAGTGCTGTCTCACGAAGCACTCAGTATCCACTACTGGACACCACCTCTCCCATGGAAATGCATTCTGCTCGGTGACATTTTTTAACCCCCTCTTGGGTGTCTGTGAAATCTACAGGATATGTATTTTAACTCAAGGCCTCTGCTAAGGTAAAGCTGTGGGTAGGTCCACCCAATCTTTACAAGCCTGGTTCTTGAAGCAATAACCATGAAGTGACCACCAGAGGGCAGACGAGGATGCTGTTTAAAGAGAGTGGTGGAGAAACTGGGAGACAGGTACAGGGAAGATAAAAGACGGTCACTAGGTCCAAGGGCTCTGCTAACCTACTGAATAATTCCAAAGATTTTCTTGTCTACCCTTAACTATGCGGGGCTTCCAAAATCAAGGGAAATGAGAGAATGAAAACAGAAAAAGGGACAACTTTGGAATCCTACAGAGGATACTGCAAAACCTGGAGCATCTCTGCAATGATATGGAGGGTAATGAAATGGGGAAAGGCCCGAGCCAGCCTCTGTCCACGGCACGCAGCCTGAAGCCCGCAGCTGCGAGAGTGCCCACCTCCCTGGGCCAGTACAAGGTGCGCTAACTCCAGCTCCAAGCAAGCTCCCACACCCTCCCAGACCCCCACGTGGAGAGACGTTCAAGTGCTGCGTAGACAAACAACACCTCACAGTGGTTCCTGGCACAAAGTCGGCCCTCTGGGGATATTTCCTGCCCTCTGGAGGTACGTGATAAACACAGGTGCGTAGTCAGGTACACAGAGGTACAAAGGTTAGCCGGCCAAGCCAATTTTCCCAGAGATTTCAAAAACCTTTTCAAATAACACAGTGGGGGAGGGGTATGAGGCTAATTTAAACACAAGGCAGGTTCTTTCCCCGGTGTTAGGAGGACTTCTATCCACAGGCCCTGGTGACAGAATCATTTTCACAGAGGCAGGCTGGCTCCTGGATCAGGACTGCAAACAATCCTGCTGACACTTCAGATCCGGGTTCTGAGGCACGGAGCCTAAGGATTGGGCCATTTGTTTGAATTACATCACAGATCTTTCAAATTCCTTACGAGTGAGTGTTTTTATCATGACAGTATTGAAGCTGAGCCCTTTTCCTGAGCACGGTCTGGTTCCCAGCAGCCGATCCCTGAGGCCCCTCACGGGTGTTCCCTTGGGTTATGAAGGTGAAGACAGTGGTCCCCAGTGGCTCTGGGGTGGCGGCTCCTGGGGCCACGTCTACCGGGAGCAGACGTTCCCTCAAGAGTTGGCATAAGGAACATTTTGTTGATCAACATCAGATAAAATGTTGCCAAGTTGGAAGTTGCAGAGACCTCATGTTCAAATGCCTTTATACTGAACTGAACAGGGAAGCAAGAAAAGTATGGCCTTTGTGTCCCAAGCTGGGCTCTGACACAGACCCCCAGAAGGGACACCCCTTGAAGGGGCACTCCCATGGCTGCTTTCCTCTCTGAGCTCTCCTTACTACCCCAGCCGAGTGTGAAGACAGGCCCTGTCACACTCACATACCAGGCACACATCCACACTGCACAAAAGGACTTCTACTTACCAAGGTCCGTGAGGAGCCTTCCCACCACCCCACTGCCACCACCTGCAGCCTGAGACTGGGCCATGCCAAGATCCGGCAAGGGCACGCTGAGGCTGGTGCCCCTGGGTCCGCCTTAGAGACCAGGGTGGGAAATGCAAATGGTGGGAGGGAAAAGCATTGTGGGCGGCAGGGGGAGGGCGGAGGAGGATGGAACTGGGAGGAGATGAAAGATCATATTCACACCCACACTCACACCACACAGGCCACACACACCACACACACTCGTATCACAAATGTCACACACACATATGCACATATACCACACACACCACACATCCTGTACCACACCACGCACACCATACATGGCGCACACACAGCATTCACACGCACGTACCACACACATAAATACCACACTACACATATACGCACAGATACAGCACCACACCTGTACACTCACACACACACACAGACCTCTATAAGGCTAAAAAACCTATTTTTACATGGGAGACCTGATACCACTTACCATGGCTAAGGTATGGGTGAACTATTTGGTCTAGGAATACAAATGTATAAATATATAGTGAAACAGGATTGAATAAAAAACTCCTTCTCCATTTTTCTTTTCCTTTCTTTTCCAAGGACAAAGGGATACTTCCTTGCAATTCCCTGACTTAAAAGAGTGAACATCAAATAATGCCAACATCAGGGCTTTGAGAGTGAGCAGGAGAAAGGGAATTGGTAATAAAAAAAGAAAAAAAAAAAAGAGCTAGGCGGTGCCTGTGGCTCAAAGGAGTAGGACGCCAGCCCATATGCCGGAAGTGGCGGGTTCAAACCCAACCCTGGTCAAAAACTGCAAAAAACAAAAACAAACAAACAAAAAGAGCTAATTTTTTTTTTTTAAGGGAAAAAATCCATAGCCAATATCAGTCAGTGACGCAAGGCAAACAAGTGTCCAAAGTTGAAGGTGGCTGCTGTGCCTGCTGACCCAGGCCCCCTCACGTTCCTCACGTGGCTGCGCCTGCCGACCTGTGCACCCTCACGTTCCTCCCAGCACAGTGCTTCGGGTTTCTCTGGTAAAATGTTGGCGATGACACGTACAAATTAAGCTAACAAAGGCAGAACTGCTGACAGTACACATTCATTCGGCTATTACAGATGTGACAACTGGGCCACTCATATTTTCAGGATGAGAGACTCAAGTGCTGAGGAGTGAAGTGGCCTGCAAGGTCCCCATCTGGTTTAACATGAGCACGTTCACACGTGGCAGTTTGACTCAGAAAGTGTACCCAGCTAGGCAAGGCTGGCAGTCACAGGCACCTCTTGCGCCAGGCCAAGCGATAGCCAAGACCCCATCTGGTCCTGGTGTTTGTGTGGTTCTCACCACATCCCAGAGGCAGGCCCCCTCACAGGCTGGTGTCCAAGGAAGGGGGCATGAAGGAGGTTTGTGCCACATCATGCCACCAGCAGACAGCCAATGGCAGAGCTCACTGCTCACCCAGCCTCTACAGCATGTTGGCGCTGGTGCATAGGGTGTAAGGAAGGCGGTGCAGGAATAAGAGCCATGGGCTGAGCTCCCTGAGTGCCAGGTTTGTCCTGGGCTGCCCATGAGAGCCCAGTCAGAAACAGACAGCTGAACTCTGGCCAGGCAGCTGGTGGTCCTAGGGACTCAGAGGCTCCCGTGGTCTGCAGGAGAGTACTTTTCAGGGATGAAGGCAGCTGCTCAAAAGAGTCCTCTCAAAGCCTTCAGGAATAAACGCCTTCTCAGCACCTCTCCAGCTGTCAAGCCGACCCTGCAAGGGCGACGGCACCCCGATACTACAAGCCCTCCACTCTGCCACAGGCAGCCTGTACCTTCCAGGAATGACCTGGAGAGCTCATCCCAGCCTAGCTCAGACTGTCTGATGGCAGAGAAGTGAAAAAGGTGGAAAAGACTTGGGATTGGCCTAAATTAAAATAAAAATACAATTTTGGAGTTAGTCTTTGCACATCGCAGGCATGGGTATTCTAGCTATATTATAAAGAGAGAAGTTGGACTAAAATGTACAACAATTCTGTAGGGCCAAGATGGCGGCTAGAAGCAGCCTGCACAACTCTGCTCCCGCGGGGAGGGTGGAAAGTGGCAGAAGGATACCCAGCTACGGACCGGTCCTCTGAGCACAGCCGCAGACAGAGACCCACCTATGAACTGGTCCTCTGAGCACAGCCGCAGACAGAGACCCACCTACGAACTGGTCCTCTGAGCACGGCTGCAGACAGATACCCTGCTACAGACCCGTCCTCTGAGCACAGCCGCAGACAGATACCCACCTATGGACCGGTCCTCTGAGCATAGCTGCAGACAGATACCCAGCTATGAAGTGGTCCTCTGAGCACGGCCACAGACAGATACCCAGCTACGGACAGGTCCTCTGAGCACAGCTGCGACAGATACCCAGCTATGGACAGGTCCTCTGAGCACGGCCCAGGGACCCTGGGAAGAGGAGGCAGGAGTGAAATGAGGAGGATAAATGTGGGACAAGCTGCTCCCCAGGGCCAGAGGTAATGAGGAAGGGCACCCACATGTGGGACAGAGGAGAGCACCCCGGCTCCCATTTCCCTGAGGAAGCAGGGATCTCTGTACCTCAGCAGCGGCCTCAGGACTGACGTAGAGCCCTGACCGGAGGCCGTGCAGCTACACTGCCTGTAGAGAAAGGACAGTCAGATTGAGAGCCCCAAGTGCTGCAGGTGGTGCCGTTAGAACAGAACAGTGACTGCTGCCCCCCCCCCCTTGCTCCTGGGGGGAGGTACTGAGACCGGACAGGGAGGTCCTGAGGAATCTCGACATTCACATTAACCCTGTGAACAAGTGATGTGCACCACATTGCCACCACCACTGCCAACCACTGCCACCACTGCCGCCACCATCACCACCCCTGCCAACCACTGCCACCACCGCCTGTGGCAGGGACCCTGGGCAAAGCTGGAGACCATGGGCTCGGCACCCACTGCTGTGGCCTGGGAGCTCCTGCTCAACTAAACTTCCTACGGGACCTTGGCAGATCACTCCCTGTCAGCCTCGGCACCCACTGTTGGGGTGGGTGGACCACCACTGTCCCAACTGCCCAGGAGGTCCTTAGAGGAGCCACAGCCCTCACGGCCACCACCTTTGGATCTGGATGGACTTGACACCACAGCCCTGCACCAGGCTGGACAGGCACCCTGGTTGCCGCATCCACTGCTCTGCCACCCAGCCACCCTGGTCACACGTGTGCGTACAGCTCCCGTGATCTGCTCCCTCCTGCGCAGGCATCCTGCCCCACGAGCCTGCTCTATCCCTCTCTTTCCATTCGCGAGCTGTGATCTGCTGACCTGCTCTGCCATGTAGACTCGCTCCCCCTACAGCTCACATGTGTGCTGTACCCTGAGTGCGCCTCAGCCTTCCCACACACCTGGCACCTCAACCACTCAGGCCTGCATGTGTGTGCACCCACTGAGCAGAACTCTTCCCTCCCGTGTTCATGCACATCCTGCCAGCCAGCCTTACCTCACATGTGTACCCTGCACCAGGGCCAACCTTCCCACCGCAGCCCAGTGACAAACATCAGGGAACAGGGGAGATGCAGCAGAACAGCAGTGATGAAGGCTCACAGTGCCTTCCAGAGTAGGACCCAAGCACATCACCCAGGGACCCAGCACTGTCTTCACTGAGCCAAAGAGATGCCAGCAGAAAAGAGCAAGTGGACCATATCTGACAGCTGTGTTGATCTGAGAGAAGAGGCCCCGAATGAGAAGAAACCAGCATAAAAATGCTGGCGACACAAAAAAAGCAAAACAAAACAACAAAAAGAGGCCGTCTCAACATCCTCAAAGAATCATAAGAGCTCTCCAAATGAGACTCACACCAAACAAAAGGAATTGTTCAAATGACAGAAATGAAATATAGATTATTCATGGCAAATCAGGGGAATGGAATGAAGAACTGGAACCTTGTTCTACTGAAACTGTTCCATAAGATTAAGAATCCTCCCTAACTCATTCTCCAAAGCCAGTATCACCCTGATACCAAAGCCAGGAAAGGATAGGAAAGGGGCAGGGAGGGGAGAGGGGAGGATGGGCGGAGGGAGGGTGATTGGTGGGAACACACCTACGGTGCATCTTAGAAGGGTACAGGCGAAACTTACTAAAAGTAGAATATAAATGTCTGAACACAATAACTAAGAAAATGTCATGAAGGCTATGTTAACCAGTTCGATGAAAATATTTCAAATTGCGTATGAAACCAGCACATTGCACCCCATGATTGCACTAATGTACACATCTATGATTTAATAAAAAAAAAGAAAGGAAAAGAAAAGAAAAGAAAAGAAAAGAAAATTATGGAATAATATCATTTATGGGCATAGACGCAAAAATTCTCAACAAAATACTAGCAAACCGAATTCAATAGCACATCAAAAAAAAAAATCCATCATGATCAAGTGGGATCCTTCTCAGGGAAGGAAGAACGGTTTCACCTATGCAATCAATAAATATGATTCACCACATAAGCAGAATCTGAAATAAATAATCACGTCCATAGATGTAGAAGCAGTATTCAATAAAATCCAGCACCCTTTACGATAAAAACCCTCAACAAATTAGGCACAGAGTGAACATAACCTCAAAACAATAAAAATCACTCATGACAATTCCATGGCCAGCATCATACTGAACGGGGAAAAGTTAAAAGCATTCCCTCTAAGAATAAGAAAAGGGTACCCACTGTTGACCCTTCCAGTCTATTCAATATAGAACCGGAAGTCCACAACACCTGGATGAGAAAAAGAAACAAAGGGTATTCAAATCAGCAAAGAGGAAGACAAACTATCCCATTGCCTGTTCCAGGTATAAGATATATGTGATCATTTATCTAGAAAGCCCTAAAGGTTCTGCTAAAAGGCTCCTACAACTGATAAATTTAGTAGGATCCCAAGTTACTAAATTGATGTACACAAATCAGTAATATTCCTGTACACTAATAACAGCCAAATTTGAGGGTCACCTCAAGAACTCAGTACAATTTACAATCACCCCAAAGAAATTAAAATACCTAGGAATGCACTTAACCAAAGAGGTGAAAGATCTTCATGGAGAGAATTACAAAATACTAATAACAAAAATCATAGACAACAAAAACCAATGGAAAAATATCCCAGGCTCATTGATTGGAAGAATCAGTCAATCATTGTTAAAAATCTCCATACTGCCCAAAGTTATATATAGAGTCAATGAAATCCCCATCAAAATTCCAATGTCACATCTCACTAATCTAGAAAAAATAATCCTAAATTTCATAAGGAACCCAAAAAGGCCACAAAGAGCCAAAGCAATTCTAAGCAAAAGAAAAAAGTTAATATGGAGGTATCACATTACCTGACGTCAAATTATACTAGGAGGCTATGGTAACTAGCTTACCCTGGTGCCTGTGTGAAGGAATATACACAGACCAATGGAACAGAGTAGAGAACCCAGAAATAAAACAATGTATAGCTATGGCCAGCTGACTCTTGACATAGCAGACAAAACCATGTACTGGGAATTGCAGGATCAAACGGCAGGCCTACTTTTAGATCCCTGGGTGTTCTCCAAACTTCCTACCAAAAGGAACATACTTGCATTCCCACCAGCAGTGCAGAAGTGTTCCCTTTTCTCCACATCCACACCAACATCTGTGGTTTTGGGATTTTGTGATGTGGGCTACTCTTACTGGAGTCAGATGGTATCTCAGAGTAGTTTGGTCTGCATTTCTCTAATGATTAAAGATGCCTGTGGCTCAGTGAGTGGGGCACCGGCCCATATATGGAGGGTGGCAGGTTCGAGCCCAGCCCCAGCCGAACTGCAACAAAAAAATAGCCAGGCACTGTGGCGGGCACCTGTAGTCCCAGCGGCTCGGGAGGCTGAGGCAGGAAAATCGTGGAAGCCCAAGAGCTGGAGGTTGCTGTGAGTCCTGTGATGTCACAGCACTCTACTGAGGGCGGTAAAGTGAGATTCTGTCTCTACAAAATAAATAAATAAATATAAATAAATAAATAAAATGATGAGCATTTTTTCATGTGTCCGTGGGCCATGCTCCTGTCTTTTTCAGAGAAGTTTCTGTTCGTGTCTCTTGCCCACAAGGAAATGGGATCACTTATTTTTTTCTTAGTAATAAGTTTGACTTCTCTGTGGATTCTGGTTATATATACAAGAAATACATAACTTATCAGAAATATAACTTGCAAAAATCCTCTCCCATTCTAAGGGCTGTCTATTTGCTTTATTTAGGGTGTTCTCGGCAGTGCAGAAGCTCTTTAATTTGATCAGATCCCAGTAATGTATTTTTGATGTTGCTTCAATTGCCTGGGGTGTCCTCCTCATAAAGTATTCTCCCAGGCCAATTTTTTCAAGCGTTTCTCCTGCACTGTCTCTAAGAATTTTTATAGTTTCATATCTTAAGTTTAAGTCTTGGTAAATATTCTTCTTAGTAAAGTATCCCAGGAATGGAAAAAAAATATATCTAATGTACTCAGTATTACTGTGAAACCAATTTATAATCACTCACACTTGCATATGAAAAATGAAACATAACTATAGCCTAGGATGAAGGAGGAAGGAGGGGAGGGGGGGGTTGATAGCAGAAGGGTTAGTAGGGGGACCACACCATGGAGCATATTGCAAGTGCAAGTTGGGTCTATCAGATGTAGAACACAAATGTCTGTAATTGGGTAAATGAGGTGAAGGCTATGTTGATCAGTAGGATGTGAGCACTCCAACTTGTACAAATAATCAACACATTGAATCCCATAATGGCATAAATGTATTTATGATCTATGTACAAATGACTTAATAAAAAAAAATTAAAAAAAAATCTACTGGGGAAAGAAGGATACTCTGTTCAATAAATAGTTCAGGAAAACTAGACAACCATATACTAGATCCCAACCTCTCACCATATACAAAAATTAACTCAGGGTAAATTAAAGATTTAAACATAAGACCTCAAATCACACAAATTCTAGAAAAAAAGGCAGGGTCTCTAGACTTTGGCCTAAGCAAAGAATTTATGAATGAGACCCCCCAAAGCAAATGTAGGAACAACAAAAATAAGTAAAGGGAACTTAATTAAACTAAAAAGTTTTACACAGCAAAGGTAATAACACAGTAAAGAGACAACCTACAAAATGGGAGAAAATATTCACAAACTATACGTCCAACGAAGGGCTAATAGCCCCATCAAAACATGGGCAAAACGCATGAACAGATTCTTCTCAAAAAAAGATTCACAATTGGCCAATAAATGTGAAGAAATGCTCAGCATCACTAACTTATTAGGGAAATATAAATTAAGGCTGCAATGAGATACCTCTTTACCTGTTAGAATTGCCCTTTTTTTTTTGTCACCCACGTGGAGTGCAGTGGTGTCACCACAGCTCACTGCAGGCTCAAGGGATGCCCGGACTCTGAGCAGCCGGGACTACAGGAACATGGCATCACCCACCACACCCAGCTTACATTTCTTCCTTCCTTCTTTCCTTCCAAGAGGCAGGCTTTTGCTCTTGCTTAGGCATCTGGTCTCAAACTCCTGTCATGGAGCAATCCTACTCTTTTTTTTAGTCTCCCAAGGTATTACTTTCACAAGTGCCCAGCCCAGAATTGCCATTATTAAAAAGTCAAAAAATAATAGATGTTGGTGCGGTTTCAGTGAAGAGGGAACTGCGCTTGTATAACTGCTATGGAGAGCAGCAAGGAGTTCCCTCAAAGAACTAGAAGTAGGCGTCCCATAACATCCAGCAATCCCACTGGGGGTGTGACTCCAAGGAACAGAAATCATTTCATAATAAAAAAAATCTGCACTGGAATACTTATCACAGCACAGCTCACAACAGCAAAGATGTGGAATCATCCTAAGTGCCCATCACAGGATGGGTGGATAAGGAAAATGAGAATTCAAAATACACCTTGCATTTGATCTCGCGGATGGCCAGAGTGGGAGCGCATTCCCTTTAGTGAAGTATCGCGAGAATGGAGAAGCAACTATCCAATGTATTCAATACTAACATGAAGCCAGGAGATGAACTAATAAATGTCCACGTAAAAGAAAAACTCAATTTAATTCACCTTGGGAGGAAGGAGAAGGAGGGAGGGAGAGGAGAGGAAGGAGAGGCTGGTGTGCTCTTATCTAATGGGACAGGTAAGGATGGGGGCACACCTCCTGGGTGAGGGGCCCAAGGACCATAGGGATCTTACCTAACAAATGCAAACATCGCAACCTCATATTAATCTGAAATTTTAAAAAAAGAAAATGTGGTATGTGTTGTGTTTGTACACATGTGGAGGACTACCCAGCCAGAAAGGGGAGGAAACAATGTCTTCTGCAGCAACTTGGATGGAACTAGAGACCATTACCCTAAGTGATGTATCTCACTGTGTGTTGAGTACAATACACATTTTTCCAGTGAGGAGCACACGGAAAGCCGTGACTTCAGCATGACACAATGTATCCATGTAACAAAAATCACTCATATCCCCTAAATTCGTTGAAATTAGCAATAAAAAAAGTTAAAAAAATAAAATAAAACTTAATTCTGTGTATGTGTAGTTCTTTTTTTAAAAATCCCTGTTTTTTCCTCCACCAAAATAAAAGTAGAATATTTCTTTCTAATAAAAAATGTCTTTAAATTTTAAATACTTTAAATTTGACATGCCAAATCCCCTGAGAATAGTGCTAGCTCACCTTTCTTGGTCACCAGAAATGCCTTTGGCCACCTCCTTGGCCATGCCCCACGCTGGCCGGTTGTGGCTACTTGGATCAGCAGCCCAGCTCCCTCCTACACTCCCTGGAACAGAGTGAAAGGGAGAAACTTAGCGCTGCCGTTCCCACACATGCCACCTCCTGGGTAACACATGGAAATAAAATACTCCTAGTCAGAAACAGCTTTTGTAACACTGTCAGACCAGGTTCTATGCTGGAAGTGTGCGTTAGGGAGAGATCTTTGTGGCTGCCTCAAATGGGTCGGTGCTTATGGAAGCTGGGAGCCGTGTGGTAGTACTAAGCCATGACTGCCCAGGACGCCTTCCAGAGCAGCACCCAAAACAATGCCCACCAGGGAGCACAGGAGGCTCACTGCCTTCTCTCTGGCCTTGCCTAACCTCTCCGGGACCCTGAGGAGTGAGCTGGTCTCTGCACCTGTCCTTGTTAGCAGTCGGGGTAACTGAGTCCTCCTGTTATGAGATATTTTCTCATTTCTTTTTAAAGAATTTGTTAGTTCCTTTAATTCTTTACATCAACATGTTAACCTTCATAGAGATTTTACAAATTTTAATTTTGTGTTTCACTTGGAAAATAGGTCATTTTTCTCTCTGCTTTAGAATTGCTTATAAATTTGTATTTCCCAGTACCAGAGAGCAGTACCAAGCAGCATGGGAAAGCTTCAGGGGCACTTTCTCCCTCTCAGATGGGAACAGGAGAGGCCCCCTGGAAGATGCTGAAAGAGCCTCAGGGGTCAAGGGCAAATTTGTCTAGATCCTGTGTTTTCTAGAACTTTGCCGCAAACCGGAAGCCCTGTGGGTGTTAAGGGATTTAACAGCCTCCTCTGCTCTCCTCACAGGGCCTTGTCAGCGCCACGGCTGGCTCCCCCCACTGTGCATGCTGCAGACAAAGCTCAGAGATTTGCAGTAAATGTGACTTTCCAGTTTTGTTAGTGATGTGCTTTCATACGCCTTTGTGCCCAAGGAAAGGATCAACTGCAAATTGCAATGTGTTTGTAAATAATG
The DNA here is from genome assembly GCA_963574355.1 of Loris lydekkerianus. Taxonomy (NCBI): domain Eukaryota; kingdom Metazoa; phylum Chordata; class Mammalia; order Primates; family Lorisidae; genus Loris; species Loris lydekkerianus. The sequence continues at coordinate 35,073 of CAUYPK010044781.1, forward strand.
AAAACCCACTCTCTGTAAAGCCCCTGCGGTTTGCTCTGACACCTTCCTGTCAAATCTAAAGCCTCAGGTCCAACGCCCACTGGGCTCACATCCACCCCACATCCACTCCTGGACGCTCTGACCCTGTCCCATTGCCTTTTCATTCCCTGTGGGACCAGACGTACTGACACCACCACCCTAAATCTAAAGTTTGTGAAGTTTCTGAAGCTAGTGGTTCAAACTGAAAACACCAGAGGGGATGAGAAGCAAAGGAATGCCGTATGTAGTTGAGGAAAGAAATGTGCCCACACTGCCTGACCTGGGAGCCACAGCCAGCCTGGCTACTGGAGCGTCAGTGAATCAGGAATTAGCTTCTCAGTCATTAGCCACGTTTCAAGCGCTCAGTAGCCAAGATCCAGAACTGCAGAACATTTGCCTGGTTGCAGGATACCCTGGCGGCCAGTGCTGGACTGGGAAGTCTCGCCTCTCTTTCCAGGCAGTGCTGCCAGCACCGTGTCCTCAGCACAGCTGTGAGCAGCAGAGCGATGGCATCGACACCCACAGCCTGGCTCCCCCTGACTGGGTCTGCAGGCATTTCTCTGGCATGCCCAGGAGCACCACACAGGGCCCAGGGAACGGCACCTCTCTGAGAATGGAGGCCTGTCCTACTTACCGTGAGAACTGGACGCGAAAAGCAGACTGGAAAATGTCATCTTGAGTTTTAAAATATTCTCAATTAAGTTGGCTAAATGTCTTGTAGAAATGATCCCTTTTAAGAATACCACCTAAGCTTTTCATTTAGAAACCATCAAAGACTCAGCCAGGATCCTAGCCCATCCTGACCTTCATAAAGGAAAGAAAAGAGACAAATAAATTGTTGGCTCGGTGCCTGTAGCACAGGGGTTATAGCACCAGCCACATGCACCGAGGCTGGCGGGTTCAAACCAGACCCGGGCCAGCTAAACAACAATGACAACTGCAATAAAATATAGCCAGGTGTTGTGGTGGGCGCCTGTAGTCCCAGCTATTTGGGAGGCTGAGGCAAGAGAATCACTTAAGCCCAAGAGTTTGAGGTTGCTATGAGCTGTGATGTCACAGCACTCTATCGAAGGCGACATAGTGAGACTCTTGTCTCAGAAAGATGAAAGAGAGAGAGAGAAAAAAAATAAAGTGTTTCTTTACATAAAATCAATGTGGAAGGACAGCCCACAAACCTGCCCCTCCCACACCTGACAGAAGGCACCTTTCTTCTTCTTGCTAAGTTTTAGACAAAAGCTGCCTCCTTAAAAATGTTTTTGAATCCACAAATTCTGTATTTCAGACTTAATACTCAGTCTTTTTTTTTTATTATTATTATAGATAAAAATATGCACCATAGATGCGGCCCGACCCATCACCCTCCCTCCACCCAAACCTCCCCCCTCCCTTCCCCTTCCTTGGTAATACTCAGTCTTTTGATACTTCTCTTTAGGTAATAGTTCATTAATTGTTACTTAATTAAGCCTATCTATTGCACAAGAGATGGAAGGTGCTTAAGGTGTACATAGTTCAAAAGAAAAAAAAATGAATACCTGAAGGTAGGTAACATCTCCTAGAGAGTTTCAACAGTCAAAGCAAAAAGGCACACACAATTGTTTACACAACACTCAGTTGTTTACACAATTCAGTGTGGAAAAATGCAGAGACAGCTGCTGTTTCCAACAACACAGAGCCCTTCCGGGAAGGAGACCTGGCCAATTCTTTCTTACAGGCCTGCACGTTTCCCACATGGAGCCATTTCATGATATTAAGTTTGGATCTGCAACTCAGACAAGCGTATACATAAAACAGACAGGGAGAAATAACTGAACGGTGTTCATCATGATCACCAGTGTTGTTTCCCCAGTCTCAGTGCAAGCCCAGGTTCACCTCATCACCTGCCTGCCTCAGATTTTCACCTCCACACTGAGCCTCTGGGAGGAATCTGACATGTGCTACTCTGGATAGCTCAATTGCCAGTACTCTCATTTCCCTTCCATTCTGAGAGGCCCCCTGTGCAGGTCCGCTCACTGCCTTCATAGCACCCCACTCCTACCCCTAGCCCTCACCCCAGGTCACATCACACACACAGCATCAAACACCCAGTGCTTGGCAAATCTTGGTAATTAATTGCAGCAAAAATAAAGGACAATTGCTAAGATCTTGGTAAAATGTCAAACTTACCATCCTTTGAACTGACCCCCGGAGTGAGCTGCACCCAGGAGAACAGGAGCAAGGCTCTGAGGTGCACCCTCCACCCCAGTCCCATGCACACTGCGCCCATGAGGCCTCCTGCTCAGCACCCAAGTCAGGGATGATTTTGGGCAGATGAGTACAGGTGAGAGAAGGTCCACAAATGGGGCCTGAAGCAACAGGGACTGGCCTTGCTCTGCCCACGGCCAGGGCCGCTGAGCCTTCCCCGCCCTCCCCGTCCCCCATTTGCCTCTGACAGAATCAGCCAATCAGCAGTGTCCCCAAGAAACAAACCTCCTCCCCAAAGATCTGGGGGCTTATCCCCACCCCCCAATAGGCTATATGGGCTATTTCCTCTGAAATGATTATGTCCTCTCAACAGCAGCTCCACACACAGTGATTAAAGTATCATGACTTTGTGAAAAACAGCGGGGTGCCCTGTAATCTGTAACAGTGGGGCATCTGGGGACGCTTAAAGCCACTGTCAAGTTATAGAAAACAAATTTGCTACACCTGAAACTAAAAGCAGGTACTTGGTCTTACACAAATCATAAACAATTGTTGAATTATACCTGATTCCTATCTCTTCTATTATCTTCCATTGGCTTCAAAATAAAATTAAACATCCATTGCTTGATATTCAAACACTTTGATAGGCTGATCTCAAATGCCTTTGGCCCTTTGGCCACTCAGAGTGTAGGGGGAAATATCCATTCCCTAACGACTCCTTTTCTCTCTCTCTGCAAAACCACAAGCAGCAATTCCACTGAATGGATATTATGATCACAGCAAAAATCCTCACTCAGTGCTATGAGGTTTGGGGAACACTGAATTTTTCCTTCTCAAAAACACATTCTGAGCAGGGAATTAATACACTCAGTGTTGCATTTATCTTCTTCCAGTGCACTTGTTAAACACAACACACATATTCTTTTTTTTTTAAACACACACATTCTCTGGGGGAATTTATTAGTGTCTAAAGCACACATGTTTATATTTAAGTAGTCTATCTGTATCATCTCGGCTTCCCCAACCCTACTCACCAGCCTTGCTTTCATCTTCCAGCCTTTTATCTGAAGCAAATAGAAGTTATCACTGGATATAGACAACTGATGTATCATAGAGAATGAAATCCTCTTAAGAAAGCTTTGCTACTTATGTTAACATAGATCATTTTTTTTTCAGAGACAGACTCTCACTCAGTTGCCCTGGGGTTGAGTGTCACAGCTCACAGCAACCTCAAACTCTTGGGCTCAAGTGACTCTCTTGCCTCAGCCTCCCAAGTACCTGGGACTACAGGTGCCCACAACAACACCTGGCTATTTTTAGAGATAGTGTACTTGCTCAGGCTGCCCTTGAACTCCTGAGCTCAAGCAATCCTCCCACCTCGGCCTCCCAGAGCACTGGGATTACAGGCATGAGCCACTGCCCCGGCCCAACCTAGATCAACAATGTATGTTCAAAGGCAGCCTCAGGACAAGTCTCTATGGTCCCTGGACATGGTCCTATTAAGCTACCCCCAATAAAGATGAGGTGGAACCACCTGGTTACTTCAGACTTGCTCAATGCTTAGGAACATCCACCTATGTCATTCAGGACACACAAGCCTCTAGAACATTCAAGAGCACTGGGCATTACATTGGTGATTTGGCAAGACTGGGTGCTCCAGGAGCCGGTGAAGCTCCGATGACGGGCTGCTTTGGGGAGCCTGTATGTGGACTAGGGGGAGCATTAATGCGCAGGCCCTGGAATCCATCCTGCATTTCCCACTCATCAGGGCTCCTCATGTGCTCTGCCTCCTCTACAGGGTTTATTTGCAAACAGTGAAAGAAGTGAACAAAGTTTTTAAAAAAGACAAAAACGTGAGGTAGTAACCCTAGACTCAGTCTGGCTCTCACTTCTGTCTGGTCATCGGCTTTTCTTCTTCTATAAGGAGAAGAGCCTCATCTAGAACACTGGATTAGGATTTTCTCAGCTATATAAACAGATTAAATTGGAATCAGTACAGTAAAAAGTGGTTATAATGTATATACACGAAGAGCCTAAATTTTAAGACCAGATGTCTGGTCATGGGGTTTGACCCTAAGGTCCCTGGATGGTGACAGTGAGCTAGGATATGCTGACCAAACTCCTGCACGCCCCAGAAGAGCAGTGGAAGCTACAGAGCTATGTGGGGTGCACGCAGTGAGGTGGAGTCAGGCCAGGGCCCAGACACAGCCGCCAGGTCCACTGAGGCCCCACGTGACCTTCACCTCAGGTCTTCCATTCTTGTTCTTTTGTAAATTTAGCTCCCACCCCAAAGATGTATGTCTTGAATAGTTTAGGAGGATTGGTTTAGGAGATTAACTTTCGAACTAGAAACGTTGTAATAGGTCATGGATTATGCTGATTATTGCTTACTGTGGTTTAAGGTAACGTTTAACATCATGGTCTTTGCTTTGAACTTTTATGTATAAAACTGTGATTTTGGAAATGAAAGGGAAGATCAGTCTAGGAGAGGCTACCTCACCGTTCTCCAGAATTCTGCCCTTCTGATAATAAAGCTTAGTGGACCTAATCCCCACCTTTCTGAATTCGCTAGACAGTGACAGGCAGCTGGACCCTCTTTGTCCAGTAACTTCTGCTGTGTATTATTGTGAACTGGCAGCCACTAATTAACAGCATAGATCCACTGGAAACAAGGCCAGTTTCTTCAGGCTTTTTCTTTTTGTAAAGCCCACACTGTGATTCAAAAGCATCCTCCAAGTTCACGTGTGAGAAGCTTGGTCCTCAGGGCAGCAGTGTTTGAAGGCAAGACCTCAGGGGAGCTGATGTGGTCATGAAGGCTCTACCCTCACAAATGGGTTCAGGTCGCTATCCGGGAGTGGACTGGGCATAGTCAGTGTGTGTTATTATAAAAGGACTGCACCCATCCCTCCTGGTTCCTCTGTGCCTAATGTACCACCAGGGTCGGCCTTCTGCCCCTCACCAGGGGAGACCATCAAGAGGGCCTTCACCAATTCTGCACTTCCCAGCATCCACAACTATAAATCTCTTTTCTTTATAAATGACCCACTCTGTGGTAATCAGTTATAGCAACTGATTATGCTGTTGCTATAAAACAGACTAAGGCAGTTTACAAACGCTTACATTTTATATTACACTTCTCAATTTAGAAACATTCCAATGAGTAGCATATTTCCTTTAATTCTAACTCCCACAGGTGGTGAGCACAATTAATCATTGTCAGTATCAAGAATCTCTGAAGAGGCTAAAGGACTTGCCCAAGTTTAGTGTGTTAGTATGAGTCAGAATCTATCCCCAGGTCTCAGATTCACTGTTGCCCTGAGCTACCTAGCCCGCATATGTCACCAGATGAGTGCAGTCTGGGAGTGCTATAAGCTACATCCCAGGAAAGCAGCTTTGGTTCCTCATGCTACCCCTTGGCTCATCTTCCTTATCCTCTGGTGGTATGTAAAGTCCCAGTGCTTGGCTGATCTCTCTCAGGACTCTGGAGCCTAGAATCTGAAAACTGTGGTCTCTCTGCCATCACTACAAAGACTGTTACAGTGATTAAGCCTCACTCATGTTGGGGCCATATTAAGACGAGATTATTCTGCAAGGTGGTGCCACCTTATCGATTGAACCTGGTACAATTCCAATATGACAAATAAAAGTTCAACTTTCTACTTATAAAAATAATGATGTGACTGAAAATTAAGAGCTGAAAATCCAATGTTCAAGAGACTGTGATCGCCAACTGAAGATGTACAACACTTAAATAACAAACATTTATTATTTAATCCCTTAAAAAATACTTTTTTGTTGTTACAAAACTGGTTGTAAAATTTTAAGAAAATATATACAAGTGAGACTCTGTCTCAAAAAAAAAAAAAAAAAAAAAAAAATTTACAGGGAAAGTACCAGAGATTAAAAAAAAGAGAGAGAGAGAAAATACATACATAAAGACTGAAATAAAAGCCACCCATAAATAACAGGTTTAAGTGTTGGTGTGTATCTTCCAATCCTTTTCTATCATACTGTACATACCAACGTCTAACCTGCCTTGTTAAGTCAAAAACATTTACCATATCAGTACACTCTTTTCTGTAATATTATTTCTAGAGTATGAAATATTGCATCAAACAAATTATTTAACCAATCCCTATTAATTCATATTGAGGATAGTTCACATTTTTTAATATAACAATACTAGAACATCTTTAATTATAACCTTTTTAAAAATTCCTTTAAGCAGAATTATCGAGTCAAAGGGGCACACATTTTTTAAGGCCTTCTATATATAATAGAATATATATCCTATATATATATTCAAGACCAAAATGGGGTTAAACTGGACCCCAGCACAGTGCTATAAATTCACACTTCCACCCACAGTGCATACATGGAGCTAACTTATTTCCCTGATAATTTCAGGACATTACCAGTTATAACATATGATTTTTATCTTCCAAGTCAATAGCTATGCTTAGAAGAAGCTCTAACAGACTCTCCCTATTAGAATCCACATAAAGTACAGAATTAGAGAGTCACGTGAGCAGAATGTTAGAGGAGTAGTTCTCCAGCTTCCCTCCACCTAACAAAATTTCAACTATCAACTCTCCGGTGGCAAGATTACCATCCTGAATAGTACAGAAATTGGGAGTGAAGCTGGGCCAACTGGACCACAAAGCCCAGAAAAAAAAACGTCATAAGAGGGAAAGGGGAACATGGCTCTCTTTGATTGCCATGTCATTCCCCCAAACTCACACCCTGCCATGCAAGAGAATTTCCCTGGATTTGTGGTTTCTGCAGTAGAAAAAGTGAGTGGAAGGGGGGCATTCAGTTTCCCCACCATTCCGAGACTCTTCAAAGGAGGTGTGCTCTGGGAGCATTGCCAGTGCTACAGGATTAGCCTACCAGGGTGAATTAGAAACAAAAAACAAGGTGTGCACAATGCAATGGTACATTCCAAATCTATTAAGAGTATAAATGTCTGACAACAACAAATAAGTGATGTTAATCAGTTTGTTAATCAGTTTGATGTAAGCATTCCACATTGTATATCAAATTAGCACATCGTACCCCATAAGTGTACACAGTTATGATTTTTTTTAAAGGGTCAGGCTCACAGCAACTAATGCATAAACACTGAGCGGGCGGCAGTGGACCTGGGCTGAGGGTGTCATCTAGCACCACAAGAACCGTACTGCCCATGGGCTTAGAGCTCAAAAGAGTCTGCTCAGAAATTCTGGACAGACCTACCGCACAAGGACAACAACAGACGAGGCCAGACAGAAAGACTAGAATAAACACCTGTGTATTCCGTGCATGGTCATCGACGTAAGACAACAAGGATCAAGAGCAATCGGGGAACACGGCATCACAATGGACACAGTAAGGTGCCAGAGACTGACTCTAAAGAGACAGGGATGGATGATACTCCTGACAGAATTCAGAATAGCTGTTGGAAGGTATAAAACTCATTGGTAAAAGTAACTTGGCAACTATAAACCAAATTATAATGATGCTACATAACCTGAGGACTGGTTGCATTTGTTGTTTGAACTAAAAAGGATTGTCCCCTAAATGATGTCCCTCTACATTAACTGACTGGGCATTACTTTACTATCAAGGAAATAAAGTACTTCCTCCAGATAAATATGGCCAAGATGAAAGTTTTGCTCCAATCCAAGTAAGATTTGTCGAATTAAAAGCTATTCAAGATTCAGATGATGCACGTGACTATGTTTAAATGGTTATAGAAAATTGCAAGAAATGTGTTTTGTGCATATATCTTTTACGCAATTTGAATTGTGTAATTTCCAAAAAAGCAGACAACTTCTTCATAAAGCTGTAAAATGCAGAGCAGTACCACTAGAAATTGTCATGCACAATTTAAACCTGAAAAAGAGCTGCTCTCAGAGGAGGGTAAGAGGAGTTAAAAACCAAAATAGGCAAATATGTATTTTATAGATATCAGACGAGTAATTTTCTGGGGCCAGAAGGTGGTGAAGGAGAGCAAAAGAGGAGGGGAGAAGAGAGGAAGAAAGGCTGAAATTTCTAAAATCAACTGTGGTGATGGCTGCACACCTCTGTGAATATACTAAAAACCTTTGGGCTGTACAATTTAAATGGGTGGGGCAGCGCCCGTAGCTCAGCGCGAAGGGCTCTGGCCACAAACACTGAAGCTGGCAGGTTCAAACCTGGCCTGGGCCAGCTGAAATGACAATGACAACGACAACGACAACAAGGTTGCTATGAGTTGTGATGCCACAGCACTCTACTGAGGGTAATGTGAGACAAATGAATAAATGGGTGAGTTGTGTGGTATGTGAATTATATATCAATAAAGCTTTTTAAAAAGTATAGAATTGCATTTCAAAATGAGATGCTTTGCCAATTTGGCAACATGCACCAAGAAAATGAACGTTATTGAACACCTTCTTTGCCTGATAGAACCAAACTTCCAGCCCCAGGGCTATCTGCACCAGGCATGGCACCATACTACAAACTCAGCCTGGTGACTTGTGGGTAAGCAGCTTTCTGCTGGACCAAGAAGGGATGGAGGAGGACTGCAGGGCCATTAGGATGTTAGTGACAAGTGGCTGAATTAGGAATTCTTATCTGTCCCCTGACTGGGCACAGGATGGCTTCAAAACTTAGCTCAAGATGTGCCTACCAAAAGGAGTGGGAGCCCTGCACCTGAGGCAGGTAGGGAACAGAGCTCCTTATTTGCCCTTACATTTAGGATAGTATTCCATAAACCACAAATACTTAACACAATCACAGCCAGTAAGTATCTCTAAAATCCAAAAAGCTACTAATTAATAAAAAGAGATCTGAACATTTTGAGATATTAGTCTTAAAATTAATTTTTTTAATTATATTCATTCCTTTTAATATATTGCTATTCCTTGACCTAAAAATTTTACCTTGGTAGATCATCAAGTCAAACAGTGCTGCACATTTCCGTGAATTTGTGGTTTTCTATCGGCTCCTTCCACCACTGCTTACCAGCTGTCAAATGCAGAGGTACATGAGTTGGTAGACAAGCAGCAGCTGCGACAAGAACGGAGCAGACCCCAGCTTCCCGGGTCTCAACTAGGGTGTCTCTAGCCACATTCTATGTACAGAAAATCCTGAGCCATGGAAAAGACCATCAAAATCGGGCATACTACACATTTGACAATAAACTTACAAAGAGTGAATGGTTAACTTGCTAAACATATTTTCTTTAATGGAAATGTAAGTTTTATAAAACTATTTTCAAGGGGGGTGGTGCCTGTGGCTCAAAGGAGCAGGGTGCTGGCCCCATATGCTGGACATGGTGGGTTCAAACCCGGCCCCAGCCAAAAACTGCAAAAAAAAACCCCAAAAAACTATTTTCAAGTACTGTTCATTTTGCATCTTGATTTTTAAGTTTTACCACTGTAGTTAGAATTAATTTTGTTGCAAGCCAAAGAGGGAACAGAAGCTTTAAGAATTAAAATGGTATGTTCTATGTTTAAAGTGCTAGTTTAACAAAATACTCCATCTTATTTAAATGAACATTATTAATCATCAAAAGAACCTTCAAATGCATTGGTTTTACCAAACAGTATGAAAAAGCCAAAAAACAAATTTTCATTTGTTCTGGTTTTCCATTTGTCTTATCCTAAACAACTTAGTTCTTGACTTTTTAATGTGGCGCTAGATAATGTTTATGACATCTACCTCCACAGGGCAAGGGAAACTTAATTATAATTGGAAATATGATGGAATATACTTCATGGGCAATGACAAAGCACATTCATCAGTACAGAACCGATACATAAACAGAAATACGGTCTCATCACCTAGCACAGATGCTAACTTAGAAATGTTGTTTACATCTACTCTAAACAGAAAGGTATTCTCTCCAGAATGACAGAGCCAGTGCACTACAGAAGAAATCCAAAGAATTATAAGTAAAGATCCAAAGTGGCCCCAGGGAGCACCTGGGAAGAGCAGCAGGAAGACTCCCAGACAAGGGCTACAGTGGCTGGGCTGACACCCCGACATCCAGAAGGACTTGATTCTTCACTAAATGCTACAGCTGTGACATCCCACAATGCTCTGAGTAACCAAGGCGAGCGGTGAGATGACAGTGGGGCCACCCGAGGGATGGGAGCAGGAAGAGTGGAGGATGCTGAGATGCAGGAGCCTTCAGCTACACAGTGCGGAGCCGCAGACCGCACCTTGAGAAAGCACCAAGCTCCGCAGACACCTGTCAAATACATGAGCATGTTTCACAACTTCAACAAGAAACGTTATGAGACATTATTAAAAGTCTGAATAAATACATTCTAGCTTTTCTTTTCAATGTCTTAAAAACAAAACAGACATGGGTACTATGAAATATTATGTCTATCCAATAGTTCTTCATTAATTCAATTTTTACTTAAAATATTACAGAGGAAGAAATAAGCACAGTGTGAGGATTTGTGGCACTAGGACGACACAGACAAATGATGCAAAACATATGAGCCATGGTCTCTCCCCATCTGGACAGTCTCCATGCACACCTGTCTCGCAAGGGGGTGCTAGGACAGTGCTGGTATGAAATACTGAAGGGAGACGTCTTCATGAAGCAGGTCAAAATGCACCATCTTGTTCCTCACGATATCTGGGGAAAGAAAAGTCCATTATTTTGAAGACCCAGTACAAGACACACATTTTCATGCCCCCTCTTCAGGAAGCCTTCCCACCCATGCCTCCTGTTTTAGGTGTCTGTTTTCTCTGAGGCAGCAGCAGAGGCCCTAGCCTCTCGCTCTCACTGAGAGCTGAGGCCAAATCACTGCTCTAGCCCAGGCAGCTCCCCCAGTGCCGATGACAGAGGGAGGGTAAAGCTACCCAGGCCCTTGGTGAAACACTTAGCAGGCTGGCTTCCTGGTTACCCCGTTTAGCCAAATCAGTGTCCTTTAGAGTAGTGGTTTTCAACCTGTGGGTTGTGACCCACAGGAACTATATTAAAGGATCATGGCATTAGGAAGGTTGAGAAACACCACTTTAGAGAAAAGTTTCTCACCAGTAAGTGGTGGAATTGTGCTGAGAAGAGCCAAGCCCCAGGAGCCCCCAACACCTAGGACAGCCTGCGTCACACTCTAGAGCGCAGGAAGGGTATATCTCTGTTTCAACAGCTCTGCAAACACCATGAAGGCCACAACCAGGCACTTTGCTGGGTAAGGGGTAAAATCCAAGGCTTTGGGTTCAAGACCAAGCAGAGAAGCAAAGATGTGGTGTGACAACCACTGGGAGCACAGAAAGAAGCCAGAGCTGCCAGACCCAGCAGCTGAGGATGGGTCTATAGGAAATGTGACTGCATGATGAGAAACCACAGTCTAGCAACCGAGGAGCACAGCTCTACAGGAAATGCGATGAGAACGCATGGGACACCAGGCTGCAGAGAGAGAGACCAAATCCCAGGAGAATCAGAGGCTGGGAAAGGGACCATGAAGGATAAGCAGGAAGACACGTGCTCTTTAGGAGAGGCGGCACAAAGGCACAGGGGAGCAGCAGTGGAAATTGAGGGGGGCAGAGACCCATCCTAGAGGAGGGGACAGTTGACGGAGGCTGACAAAGACAGAAAAGGATGTTTGGAAAAGATGAAGATGTGAGAAGTTCCACATGGGATTTTTTTTTTCTTTTTAGCTTTGCTACATCACAATTTGTTGGTCCAAATTTCTTTGCTACCCTCAAGTATGGCAAAATAAACTTTTAGAGAGCACCCACGGCCCATTCTGCCAACCTTATGGCTGAGAACTCTTCCGTGTTCTTCATCAGCCCTGGATGATTATTTAGAAGCCTCAAAAATGCCAAGTTCAAGGGCTGATGCAGGGCAGCTCAGGGGCCCCCATGCCCTGAGTTTCCACACTCTGCAGAGAGGAAGGCCAGTTCACACTCTCACTACTCAGCTGTGCTTGTCAGGACCAAGAGCCCGGGCAGCATCCAGGACGTTGTCAGAAATGCAACCACAAGGCCTGGTCCAGAGCCATGAACAAGGAGTCTCCTTCACAAAAGCCCAGGCCATGTCCACGCACAACAAGGAAGTAAGACATCAAGAGCAAAACTTAAATCTAAACAAAACAGCGTCTGGGACCCCAACTACATAAAGTGGGAGGGACATGGGGAACAAGACATGATCCAGGCCCATTCTCCTGACATCACCCCCTCCAGGCACCCGTAACCCATCTGCCAACCAGCATGGCTGTAGGTTTTCAAAAGCGAACACAGTGCCCAGGGGTTGTTGCTCTGCTGCCACCTCTAGGTACTTCTGAGTTTGAAAAAATTCAAAAAACCTGACTCTCCTGGAAAGCTAGAATCCACTTAACTTTTTTTTTTTTTTTTTTTGCATTTATGAGACTGTATGCAATCTATTAGACTAGAGTTGACTAATATATCTAAAATAAGAAAAATAGAGAAGCAAACTTACTGCATAAAGCCTTCGTTGGGTTTACTTGCTGTCCAACAAGAAATTGTAGGAGCTTCTTAATATCTAAATGTACTTCAGCCATTTGTTCTGGGTTTCTGTCTTGTGAGGCATTTTCAGAGGCTGAAATGACATGAATGTTCTTAAATACAACACCTTGGGATGTAAAAGTGGTACAGGGTTCCCCCATTCAAGGCTGGACAGGGACCCCAGTTTTCCTAGGCCTGGGCAATTTCATGAAGGAAACACCCTGACCTTTTGCCCCAAACTGGAGGGACTGCATTCATTATGTATCAATAACACTCATCAACACTGAAAAAGTGTTTCCATCTACCAAGTCCTGGCCAAATGTAATAAGTCTCAAGACCTTATAGCCCTAGACAAAGGACCCCTGGGGAGACTTCCCACTTGGGTCTTTCCTTCTTCCAGAAGCTCTTTACTCCCTCTGTAGTCCTTTCTATCCAATAAATCCTATCTTACCACTGATCTGTGGTCCACGGGTTCATTCTTTGAATCCCTGTGACCAATGACCTACTAAAGAAAGGAATCCAGTAACAACAGGAAACCCAGAGATGTGCAATGCATTGTACTTAAACAAATGATTCACCTTACCACTAATTTTAGGATCCTGGAAAAAAGTACAACTTGTAAATGCATTTATTAGGTCCTAACTGTTTAAAATACTATAATAATTTCCAGGGATCACTTACAGGGATTGAAAATAGGACTCAAGCTCTCTCTTTAGGTCAAAGAAAATTGTATTTATTTGTACTCACTGTGTATTTAAGAGCTGAAGAGTGTATTATGCATAAACTAATGCAAGGTTTATTATTCTAAAGTGAAATGGAAAAAAACATCCTTTCAACTTCTAGGAAAGTACCAAAGTTAAGTCCTACCTTGTGGGTAGAAACAAAATGAGTGACACAAAAGTGAGTCATTTCACACAATGTTATCAAGCCTTAAGCACATGCATTTAACTCTGTTGGAATAGTACGCCCTTCACCAGAAAGTAAGAAGCCTTTGGAGCACTGTGCTAAAATGTATGGATTTTCAACCAAACTCGTAGTAATAAATCTTAATTCTAAAAGTGACAGAGGCCCTGCTTTGTCTGTTTTAGAACATGTGTAACACAAAATGATGTTCACATCATCAGCGGGTATGTTTTGCCTGGCCCTCTGCCTCCCCCCAGCTCAGGCAGCTCCCCCCCGTGACTGCAGTGCCCCACTGTGAGCTCCAGGGCCACAGTTCTAACTCCCTCCGAGGTAGACTTAGCCAGCTGTCCAGTCACCACCTCCCCTCACTGCTTACTCAACTAACTGCATTGTCCCTAATTACTCCATATGATACGAAAAATGTGATCAAGTGAGGACAAATTTTTATCTAAGTATTGAAGTGACTAAGGAAGGAGAAAATAAGAAAAAAATATATCTACCTTTCTGATTCCATTCCAGGAGAGAAAATGGAGCCTTTAGGAGGAGAATGGGAATTGAAGAGCTGGCAGGGATCTTGGAGACTATTTAATGAGACCTGAACTGTACAGAGGGGAAAACGCCCCTTCACGGATTGCCCAGCCACTTGGGGGCACAGCCCCTCACTCCCCTGGGGGCACAGCCCCTCACTCTCCTGGTGGCACAGCCCCTCACTCCCCTGGCTAACTTCCCACGAAGCTGCGGGGACAGGTAAGTCACCTCCTTTGTTCTCTCCCCAAGTGTGAAACATAGCCAACCAAATGTCAACCTTTATACATTAGGAGACTACAATAGGTATACTAAATCAAACAATTAATTTATCAAAAGCAAAATATAACCGACTACAAAACTTACCTAATGGAGGATTTCCAAGATCTTTAAAATGAGTTGTCACACACACTAATTCAGTTTCTATTTTCAAGTTCAATTCTCCATTTAGGTTTGCTTCAATAACCTGCAAATGATTATTTTATATAGTCTTAGAAAAGGAAAGCAAAGGTGTGTGTGTGGGGGGGGAACCCATGGGTATCGACTTCCATAAAACCAGGTGACAAGGCACCCCACAAATCCTCAGAACACCTCAGAGGGCATCAAGGCTCACGTGGCACAGACACAGATGGCCACCATAGGACCTGAGAGCCAAGAGTTCAGAAACCCCCAAGCCTCCAAAGGAGAGGTCCCCCGCCCCAGAGTTTGGTATTCCCTGTGGATAAGTGAAAACAATGGACTGGGAGGAGACTTGCCAGAAGACCAAGGCTGACCGGGAGGCCCGGGCAGAGACGAGGGAGCTCCCTTACAACAGCAGAGAGCCCAACCCTGAGGGGGAACCAGGAAGTAAGAACCCCAACAGGACAGGACAGACACAGAAATGAAGGTTTAAAGGAAAGAGGAGAAAGAGGGGCAGAGAGAAAGTCCTGGAAGGTAGCTGCAGGGCAAGCTATATGTTTTCACATTTTGTGGTTTTTTACAATAGAGAACACTAGAGTGATAAAGCAGAAACTACCCTGGCCACTCCCACACTAACCAGGAGACATCTTCCAGAAAAACCATCTGTAACAACAACAGCAAAAGGACTATAGCTGAAACCCACACACAGATAATTCTGAAAAAGAAATGAATAATAATGCCCTACGGCATACTGAGAAACCTAAAAGCATTTCCCAAAGCAGATGCTGATCAGGGAACTCAGATTTCAAGACGAATAAAAGAAACTAACAATAATAGAAGCCATTAAATAACAGCATAAATCAGAATTAGGGGAGCTCAGAGCTGAAACCAGACAACATACTCACATAAAAGCAGAGATGGCAAGGCTCAGGAAATAATTAGAAATGTAAGGAAAAATTTAAAAAATGGGACCTAAACTACAAAGAAGAGCAAATAGTTACTATGAAGAGCATAGTTAAGAGAAGGTGAAAAGGTGAAAAATAAAAATTATCAAGTAGAAACAAAGAGATAAAAAGGATCTGAAAGAAAATAATAGAGAAGATGATGAAGAAGATCTAAGTTCAACACAAGTCCCAGAAGAAGAAAACCAAAGCGCTGGGAAACGAGAACTGCTCACAACCCTCCTGAACTGAGGCAGGCCTGGGCCTGCACCACGCTGGGAAACAGGCCGGGATGGTGAGCACTCCTCCTTTAACAGAGGAGTTAAAGAAAACGGAAAAATCTCAAGGTGGGGGTGGGGGAAGGGGAGAGCAGAGAGATAAAGAAGGAGGGAGGGGTGACGAATGGAAGAGAAAAAAAGAAAGAAAAGAAAATGGAAAAATCCCTGGGGTATATAGTCTTCCCCCTAAAATTAATAAATCCAAGCTGTGAAACAAAATTAGGTTGAAATCAGTCTTTCTGACAGTAACATTATATACCAGTACGGTGAGCCAAACTGACATTATAAACACATGAAAACTAATAAAATCCTGTTTCCGTCAGTTCTTCCTGCGTGATATGGTAGAGACGCGCTTCACATAACAAGAAATTAATAGCTAGGCATTGTGGCAGGCACCTGTAGTCCTTGCTACTCGGGAGGCTGAGGCAGGAGCCTCACACACTGAAGTCCAAGAGTTTGAAGTTGCTGTAAGCTATGACACAACAGCACTCTACCAGGGGCAACAAAGTGACAATCTGTCTCAAAAAATAAATAAAATAAATAAATAAAATAACTGGAGAAGTTACAGAACAAAACATGTGAGCATTATTTCTACCCACAGAATCAAATTAAACACTGGGAGTTAAGGGGAGAGAATAATGTGTAATAACTTCCTATCCGACAACGTAGACATAATGAAACTATTACAAAACAAGACGGGGGAGAATGGAAAGAGAATGTGGAAATCAGCACCTGTATGTATAACCAAGCCAACTGTCACAACTGCACATTTAATATGACCATAAAGCCTTTAGCATTTCATGAAAACATAACATTTATTTAAAAAATAAAGTCAAATGTTGGAAAATGAAATTTCCAAATTCAGAAAGGTCTGAGGCTGCTGTAGGTGACCAGTTCTGAGGCTGGCTGTGCAGCACTCCGAGGAACTGGGCCACCTCTGTCTCACCTCCTTTTCCCTCATCTCTTCTACTCCTGTTCTCCCAGCCCTGGGAGCATTGGGGTGGGGAGTAGGGGGGGGGGGGGTCCGTCTTTCCTCTCAAGCTCCTCCCTCCCCCATCAACAATCAATCAGTTATTTTAACTGGACAGAACTAGAAGTGAAAGGTATGCCACACTGATTTGAGCTGCTGATAACCTGTCCAAGGGGCATAGCACCTCTCCTGATGCTGGTACCTGCCAACTGTTGAAGCCTGGGAGGTCTCAGAAAAGCCCATGAAGGTTTGCTAGGTAGCATTCTGCCCAACCAGTAATACAAAACAATATACCTGGCAACTGGAAAGGTAAGTACTGTAGTCTTATGTTGTGGGGGCCGCCCCCAAAGTGTAGTAGGAGAGGAATATAAAGGGTGTCCAAATCTGCACAGCTCTGCTTCCCTATCCATGTTTAGTGAACACAACTTAGCGTCCCTTAAAATTGGTGAAGTCTGAATATTTCTCACTTCATAAACAAAGTGGAAAAGTGTTTTTTAACTTGAGTGAGCTCTTATTTTTGAGTTTTTGATAAACAAAAAAAAGCCCCCAAACTTACTTGTTGCATAATCTAGTAAACACCATTTTTTTATTTTTTGCTAACCCCAAAATATACTGTTGTATTTCTTAACCCATTCTCTTATAATATGGAAAAATACTTGACTAAAATAAAATGTATAAAACAATCCTTATGAGTATCCTGCACTGCTTACTAGGACTCTGCAAAGCTAACATGTGGTATGCACTCATTTGGTTCAAACAATCACACCTAACATCTGTAAATTCCCACTGTTAAAAAAAAAAAAAAAAAATGGTTTTAGATACAAATAAATAAATGCTTATTCAAGAAAGCAACTTGCAATGGGTTTAGATTCACTTCAGGCTTAAGTGCTCCCTCAGGCATTCCCCAAATTTGTAAAATCTGTATAAGGGAAGGAACATTTGATTCCAACTCTCTCCTGACCATACTCAGTGTCTGGCACAAGGCAGTGTACAGTCTACACAAATCGAAAGAATTAACAAGCAACCAGTTCTATGAATATTAATCACTTGTGTTTATGAGTCAGTTATCCAAAATATCATGCATATCAACATAGTTGATTTTTTAAGAATCAAGATAAGATCGTATTTCTTTTAATAATTTCCTTAATAATAGTTACACCTATGGCTTGTTGAATGCTGAATAATTACAATGGGCACCTACCATAAATTATCTATAGACTGGGTGCAGTGCCTCACACAGTAATCCCAGCACTTTGGGAGGCTGAGGCAGGAGAATCGCTTGAGGCCACGAGTTCAAGACTAGCCTGAGCAACACAGCAAGACCCCATCTCAAAAAAGGAAGAAAAAGAAAAAGAAGAAATTAGCTAGGTGGTGTGTGCCTGTAGTCCGGCTATGGGAAGCTGAAGAAGAAGGATTTCTTGAGCCCAGGAAGTTTGAGGTTACAGTGAGCAATGATGGCGCCCCTGCATCTAACACGGGCAACAGAGTGAGACCCTGTCTCAAAAACAAAAACAATAAACAGCAAAAAACAAAAAACAAAAAACTCTAAATTTACAAAACGTGCAAACACCCTGTGAAAACTGCACTATTATTCCCAGCTGGGGTAATGCCCAGCCCTGGAGTGCACACCAAGTGGTGTGGCTGGGAGCTGCACCCAGCCCACGAATTCCCCTTTTACATCTCGACATCCTACTTCCCACGCCCGGCTACCAGGCCTCTGCCTCTCTCATTTCTCACTTATTCTCCACCCAGCTCCTCTCTTCTACTCCTGTTCTCCCTTCCTTGGGACTCCTTTCCTTGTTCTAATCATTAAGGTTAATCCTGCAGCGCTCCATCACTCAGATAACATTTGAAGCGCAGTACAATACAGAGCACTGTTATCCATGTGGTCCAAAGGGCACGGCACTGGTACCTCCTGGGAAGTGGCCACAAAGAGCCTCGGGCCCCAGCCCAGACCTCTCCTATCAGACCCCAGGGGATTTACGTGCAGGGAAGAGCTTAGAAGCAAGGTCTTAGAACAATGTGTAGATTCCTGGTAGTCCTTCCTCCTTTTTCTGCTCACGAGTCACACAGACAACATACCCCATCATCATTAAATGAAGAAAGGGAGGAGGTGAGCATCTCAGATGGTAAGGTGGACATTTTTAGTATGTTGAATCCCACCCATTTTCCTTTATTCTACTGCCTGTAATAGTCAAACACAAAATTTTAGTTACCCAAGTACATTTCACTATGTACTCTAACTTGATAACTTTCCTTCAGTAATTCCAGATTGCAGTAGCCACTCCACAAAACTTCTGTTTCTTAAACATTCCAGGCAAAACAAAATGCCTCTGATGATTTTATCTAAACTACCCTTCCACCCCTCTACATTGCTGACTCATTTCCATTGACCAGAAAGAACAAACAAATGTTTCCTTCAGTTAATTGCCCTGTCTTTTCTCTCCTGGGGCTTTCTGAATCTCCCTGAGGCTCTCTGAATCTCCCTGGAAGTCCCTAGGGTATCCCTAGAGGAAGCCAGCCTAACAACTGGAGCAACATCACAGTAGTCACAGGTGACACCAATGTCAGCACAGTGACACTGTTTCATGGAAAGTAAATTTTAAATTAAAATTTAAAGATTAAATTAAAAATATAAAGATTAAGTTAGGAAGGAAAAGCTTTAAGCAGGCAGGCCCTATGATAGTACTCCTCTAACACTTTCTAGGATTAAAAAAAATTTGTAATTTCCAAGATTGCTTGGAGAGAAACTTCATTCCAGATCCATACAACAACATTTTATTGCCTAGTGAGTGACAACACAATGCTGGGCGGCTGGGATGCAAAGATAATGATTAAGACAAGGTTTCTCTGTTCAAGAAGCTGGCGGTTCAGGAGGCATTCAGGGACACCAGTGGTGACTTACCACATGCACTGGACAGAGAAGCTCAGAGCAGGGGCTTCTAGCCAAGGTAGAAGGGAAAGGTCTGCAGTGAACCCTGAAAGGCTAGATGCTTTGTGGGGAGATGGAGTGAAGAAACCACATGCAAGACAGAACGGGAGAAGCAGCAGCACCGTGGAGCATCAGAGCCCTGCCTGGCAGTGCAGCAGACCTGGCCTAGCAGACTGGGAAGAGCAAGAGTTTATGGTCCATCAAATGGGTGCTAGTTTTTAAAACATTCAGTGACACAATCAAATGTATTTTTGTGGGGGTGGGTGAAGGAAGAATTCAGGAAAACTCCAGGTGTGAACAAGGATAGTCCACACAATTCCCCATCACTGTCATATGCTGCAGCATTTGGTGACAAGTGATAGTAGGAGACGTTTACAAAATAAACAGAAACTAATAATATAAAAAGGGCCCTCAGCTTGGTGTACAGCTGCTTGGAATAAGGCAGCTATAGTGTGGCAGCTCTCTGTCCTTGGCTCACTCAAAGTTACTTGGCAAGTAGATAGAACACTCCAAACTCACTGTCAGTCATTATCAGGATTCAGTAAAACACATAAACACACTTGCAAGAAACAGATGTAACCTTCCATCCAAAATGTAAGGGAAAAAAGGCCAATTGTTGACTGAATTCTATATAGAGAATGAATTCTAAATATAAACATAAGGCATTGGGGGCAAATATAAAAGATTTCCTCAGTGAATGAGAGCTGAAAAGCAGTATGTTTCTAAAGGTACAACTGTCAATGTGCAGGTTCTAAACACCAAGCCAGGTCCTCATGAGTAGAGACTCAGTGAGGAGGTGCCTGACTGCCTGGGATGGCCCATGGTGAGCGTGACAGCACCCGCACCCTGGCCCCAGTGAAGCTGCCTCTCACCAAGCAGTCCACACAGGGTACTTTAGAGTTCTTTTCTAAAAAAGTTATAACTTACAAGGTGATTGCTGATGTTTTTCATTTTTTCCACAACACTCTTCATAGTCCTCAAGACTGGTAAATAAATACTAACCTACAAAAGCAACGAGAAAAATCACAAGTATTAAAAATAATAAATAATACACCCAAGTAATGACAGGTGCTCTGTAACTAGTTTTGAAATGCATGTATGCTCAAAAACTCAGAAATTCCATTTTTAAATTTTCTGAATAAAGTTCTTTAAAAATGTAAAAAGAACACCAATTTTATAATTTCATTAAAGAATGGAATGCTTGCCTCTTGTTACCTCAGTGATCACATCCCTGTGGGCATTCTGGTTCAAGCCAGATGACAGCACTTCAGCTGAGATGCCCCTCAGTGAGTGCACAGGGAATAAAACCCAGGCACTCAGGGATGCCTTCCTTTAAGGGTTGTTTACACCAGGGCTCTGTGCAAAATACAGCCTGCAGCCACTGCATCGCACCTGAGACTGTTACTCACAGTGCTTGTAAAATGCTGGGTGTTTCCAAATCAGTGTAGATATCTTCTGGTAAAATTCAAATAAACATTTTACCCAGTATATTTCTGTAATTTCTTCTTAAATAAACTGTGAGCAGGAGGCAAAGGGCCCTCTGGCATCACCTTTATTTTCAGTGACTGTAGGGCTCCTATGAGTATCAGTTCTAGTCATGAGGCTCCTCTCTTCTTGACTCTCTTACACACACAGGGACAGCAAGCCTGACAGGCCAAAAAAAGGATCAAGTCCTGTGAAACCCGAGTTGGCACCTAACACCAATAATACAATAAA
This sequence comes from Loris lydekkerianus, assembly GCA_963574355.1. NCBI lineage: Eukaryota > Metazoa > Chordata > Mammalia > Primates > Lorisidae > Loris > Loris lydekkerianus. The sequence goes on from CAUYPK010044781.1 coordinate 56,385, forward strand.
TACTGATCATCCTCCAAAGTATCATTTCAGTTTTAAGTGACATTATGGAGCATGACATTCTCCTACACATATACTATTTTTAATCACAGACAACATATTTTGAGATGTTTTACCTAAATAACAAAAGGCAAATTATCCAAGTTTCTCCTTGAGTATCCTTTAAAAACGAGTATCACTTTCTTCACAGGCACTATATAACTTTCAAATCAAATACACTGTAAGTCTACAACTACAGCTAGAGAATTCAAATCACAACTTCCAAAGTAGTGCAATGAACAACAAGGATCGTAGGTATCACTTACATCAGGGTGTGGGACCACAGGTTCTTGTAAATCTTTCCACAATTTTCTAGGAATAACTTTTATGGGGATGTCATGTGTCACAATGCGGCTACTGCTAGACACAGATAACTGCCAAGAAAAGAAATTTAAAAATATTTTTATGCTGTCAATATTAAACAACAACATCTGTAATCCTAGCACTCTGGGAGGCCAAGGCAGGTGGACTGCCTGAGCTCACAGGTTCAAGACCAGCCTGAGCAAGAGACCCCCGTCTCTAAAAATAGACGGGCGATACGGTCAGTACCTGTAGTCCCAACTACTTGGGAGGCTGAGGCAAGAGAATAGCTTTAGCGTAAGAGTTTGAGGTTGTTGTTAGCTATAATGCCATGGCACCTTACCGGGGCAACCAAGTGAGACTCTGTCTCAAAGCAAAACCAAAAAAAGTTAAAATACCAAATCTAAGTGGAATGTTCTCAATTCATTCACTCAAAATCCACTGAACCCTATTGATGATATACCTGCTCTGCTCTGGGAACAGCTCTGAAGGGAGCTGAGGAGTGAGGTGAATGAGACAAAAAGGTACCCAAGGTTTCAGTGGAATAAACAGATCAATATGAAAACAAATAAAATTCCATGGAGACCTTAATAGAACCTTGAGAAAGCACAGCAGAGTAACCAAGTTGAGTGGAGGGGGACATTCCTTAGACTGGAAAGTAAGGGGGTGGCCTTATCTAAGGTGATGTTTCAGATGCCACCAAAACAAGGAGAGGCAGCAGCCATGAGTAGATGGGATCAAGGGGAAACAGCACACATAAAGCCATGCAGCAGGTTTGCTTCATTGAAGCAACTAAGAGAAGACCGTCTTTGCACTGTGGACACTCAGCATACTGTTGTTTCTACACGGCTAAAAAGACAAACTAAATAGAACCTCCACAGCTGATGACATCCCTACACTAGGTCAACCTCAAGTTTACCTAATTCTCATTGACCACGATGTACCCAAGTCTGTGTCAATACAGTAGTGCTAGCTCCTTATGGTGACCACAGGATATGTTTGTTATATAACCAGTTTGTTACAGTTCCTTGAGTGGTTAACTTATAGATATTCTTTTGTATATATTTATCTATTCCTAGGAGCTTCTATGAATCTCATCGACCAAAGTATATTGTACTTCAGACAGAAAAGTATTATATGTTACTACCGTGCTTTTCTTTAAGCGGTTGAAGAAATATACCGAACTTACATTGTGACATAACTGCCTGACTGCAAAGAGTTAAGAAAAAGTTTTGAAGAAAAGTTGAGGGATCCTCTTCCATAGAAAGCTTGAAACTGAATATAATACTCCCCTATAGAAGAGGACAGTACATACAACATATAACAGATTCCTGAAAGGATAATTAAAGGTCAGGGTGAGGGTGGCACTGGTACCCAGCACTGAAGGAGACGAGGCTTCAGAGAGTGAGAAGAGAGGGATTGCAAGTAGAAGCCCCAATGCATCAAGGCCTGGCCGCTGAGACACATCCAGAGAACCACGCAGAGGGTAGTAGTTTGCAATTGGGCTCCAAGATGTGTTGTGAAGAGCTTTGGTCATCTTAGGAAATAAGAACTGTATTCTGTGAGTAGTGAAAGCCACTCTGGGGTGTGTGTGTGCTGTGCACTAAATTCATCTGGCAGTAGCACGTAAGACAAGTGAGTGAAGGTAAGCTGTCACTTAAAGGTATTACAACAGATGGGGGGCATCAAAGGGAATATGAATAAACAAAAATGCCCAAAGAAGAGAGGACAGAAACGTTGAGATACCAAATCTAAGTGGAGTGTTCCCAATTCGTCCACTCAAAATTCATTTAACAATGATGATACACCTGTTCTGCTCTCAGGAGAGCTGAGAAGTGTGGAGAATTAGACAATACCATGATTCTAGACTTGGTGACAGTACCACTAAGAGATGCCAGAAGTTTTATTGCTTAGAAAAGGCAGCATCCTCTAAAGGAAAAAAAAAATTTCAATGTTTAAATAAAAAACAAGTTATGTATCTGATCTTTAATTTCTTTTTTTTTTTTTTAGTTATTGTGTTAAGACATTTATAGTCTACATTTAGTAAGTTTCACATGTACCCTTGTAAGATGCGCCGCAGGTGTAATCCCACCAATCCTCCTCCCTTGGCCCATCCTTCCCCCTCCTTCCCCTCCCTCTTCCCCTTCCCCATATATATTTTTTTAATTAAATCATAGCTGTGTACATTGATATGATCATGGGGCATCATACACTAGTTTCATAGACCGTTTGACACATTTTCATCCCATAGGTCAACACAGCTTTCCTGGCGTTCTCCCAGTTATTGTGCCAAGACATCTACATTCCACATCTACCAAGTTTCACATATACCCTTGTAAGATGCGCCACAGGTATAATCCCACCAATCCCCCTCCCTCCCCCCTCCCCCTCCCTCCCCTCCCTTTTCCCCTTCCCCTTATTCTTAGGTTGTAACTGGGTCAAAGCTTTCATGTGAAAGCCCTAAATTAGTTTCATAGTAGGGCTGAGTACATTGGATACTTTTTCTTCCATTCTTGAGATACTTTACTAAGAAGAATATGTCCTTTGGAATACCCCTTTACTCATAACCCTCAGAAAAGTCAT
>CAUYPK010044782.1:0-16729 GCA_963574355.1 Loris lydekkerianus
GTTAAAATTTTTTAATTTTTTAAAAATTTTTCTTATTTTTTTTTTTTTTTTTATTTAAATAATATCCCCTTCTCTTTAGGTATGGGTTTTTAAATTTTTTTTTTTTTTTTTTTTTTTTTTTCCTGAGACAGGGTCTCACTCTGTTGCCCTGAGTAAAGAGCTATGACATCATAGCTCACAGCAACCTCAAACTCTTGGGCTCAAGCAATCCTGGCTCAGCTTTTCTCAGTAGCTGGGACTATAGGGGCCCACCACAACACCCAGCTAGTTTTTCTATTTTTAGTAGAGACAGGGGTCTCCCTCTTGCTCAGGCTGGTCTTAAGTTCCTGAGTTTAAGTAATCTACTTACCCTGACCTCTCAGAGAACTAGGATTATAGGGACGAGCCACTATGCCCAGCAGTTTTGTGACATTTTTCACTATGGGTAGCCTATTTTCCATATACCTTATAGATGCTGTGCTATTCCCCAAGGCTTAGTTTGAATTTTGCATTACTAACTCTAGAACTTTATATTACATTAAATTATCCATTTCTATATTTTCTGATCATGTGCGTAACACAAACTTAGATCGCTAAACTACATGTTGCATTTATAAACTGTCAGGAGAATGTTTTGATATCAGTCACTTAGAACCAAGATTATGCTATGAAATCCTCTTTGCTAAGGACTCCTGTGTTGCATATTTTATTTCGAGTTCACTCCCACCCTGAAGGCAGGAGCCTTTGAGATTCCACTCAATGCTAGCATCTTCTAGCAGATTCTCTATCTTGACCACCTTGGATTTTCTCTTCTATCTGCTGCTTGTATGACATCTGTCAAAGATGAAGCTCAAGATTTTCCAGGCTTGTCAGAAACTCTCAGGGTAAAAGACAATTTGGACTCCACTTTGCTCCAGGGTCCTGTTTCTTCGTTTGTTTATTTTCTACTCATTCCTTATCATCAGGCCTGGTCAATAATATAATCAACATTTCTTTTCTGTTTCATCTAGCATGTCTATTGTTTTAATTAGGAAACTTTAGGAATAAAAAATGTACTATTCCTAATTTTGGGAACAGTTCCTACCTCCTGTTTTTACCCTACATTTATGTTGTGGGATCTTAATCATTTAAACTCGTCTTTAGCATCCTCATTCTCCCCTGGCCGACTCCTCTTCTCTGGGTTGTTACTCTTTTCTTCTGCTCCTTTTATTCTCCTGCTTTTACTACCCTTTCCCTTCCCTGCTAAAATCAAAATTGGAGAGAGTAAAGTACCTGCAATTTACACTTCTCGCTGATAGATGGATTTATTACATTTTAATGCAGTTTTAATCTTGCAGCCACTCACCTTTTACATATCTTTTCCTGTTACATAAAAAGAGGACTTTTCCCCTTTTTGTTTGCTGACATTTGAAATTCTTTTAATAGGGGACAAATTGCTTTGGGGCACAAATACTACTGAATCTCATTTTGTACAAGTCTGTGCTGATGGCAAATGTAATTTAATAGTCTAGCTACCATAATAACTTCCCTTCTATTGAACACCTGGCATTTGCCAGGCACCATGTTAAGTGATCTCTAATCTTCATAACCACCTGGTAAGGTGAATATTACTGTCTTTATTCCATGAACGAGGAAAACTCAGGCGCCCGTGGGTGAGGTGATTTATCTGTGTTTACACCGTGAGTAGGCGAGAGTCTTCCTCTTGTCTGGTGCCCAAACCTGTCTTCTCTTTCCACTGCCTCTCTTGAGTAGCTGGACTTAGAAAAACCTAGCTCATGATGACTCTCTCCCTTCGGATGACTGCTAGCCTTTATTAGAGAAAAGTGAGAAAGTTTAAATACAGTTCTGTTTCTGGGAGACTTATTTCCAGTTTCTGAGTAAAGGCTGGGGGTCTTGAGATGAGGCCACTGGGTCATATATTTTCACTTCCGCACATCTTTTTCCAACACAGGAAACCTATCTGATAAACTGTTTTTAAACTTCCCCAAACCCAAACTTCATCCCTGCTTTTGCCTTAAGACTCTCTGCCATGTTAATTTTAACCTCTAGAACGTCTAATATCACTTCAGATAGGGCTGATGATATAATCTAACCAGACCATAATTGGCACCTTTACTGACATTCTAGAATATATCCCTAATGCCTCGTATATTTCAAGCCCTGGTAATAAAGTTTCTAAAAATAAAGTACGCTATTTGAGTACACTCTCGTCATTAATAGAGGTATTACTCTACTTCCTGACAACATACTTTTTGGATGAACGCCAAGGTGGACCAGCCTGCTGCTGAAATCCACACATCCACTCCAGAGGGGTCTGGAGCACTGCTTTCTAAACCCAGCCATTGCCTTAAGCTTTCTTTTCCCTGTAGGTAAATGAGAACAACACACTGCCCCCACACTCCCTACAAGATGAGGGTGTTAAGTGGGGAGATGGGAAAGACAATTAAATGCCTCAATTCCTAAGACAGACTATTACAAGTCAAGCTACCATCGTTATAAAGCAGTTTATTGCATTTTTCAAAGAACAAATTTGAAAGTAGTAACTGTGTTTACCATGCAGAGTTTATAAAAATACATCATCACAGTATTTGTATATTAGCATTTGTGTAATATAAACCACTGCAAAGCTTCTATGTGCTAAATGTGTAGAATAGCGTCCTCTGAGCTACTTACCTGATTAGCTATTTTCTGTGTTGTAAAGAATAGTTCCAGGAGAGGAAGACTTGCAGAAGAATCAAAGTTGAGAAAGCCTGGAGTTAGTTGACAGTAGAGCATTCTCTGTGTGGCTACACTTGTTACCAGATAAAGAGGGTCTGGCCACCTGTCATGGTCAGTCAATATGCAGAGAGGGGGATAGGTCCAGCAAGCTTTGTCATAAGGCTGAGATTCTGGAGAACAGTGAGAGTAGCTTCTCCGAGACTTCTATTCTTCCATTTCCAAAATCACAGTTTTATACATAAAAGTTCAAAGCAAAGACCACATTAACCTCTATTCCAAATAATAATTAGCACAACTCAGTGACCTATTACAACATTCCAGTTCAAAAGGTAATCTCCTAAATCAATCCACCTAAACTTCTCAAGAAGGGCATCTTTAGGGTGGGAGCTAAGTTTACAAAACAGTAAGAATGGGAGAGAGGGGGTGAAGGTCAGGCAGAACCCAAAGGGATCAGACCAGCTGTGTGATGTGGCCTTAGCCTGCCCAACTCCATCATATTCTCACTACACGTCCTTTCTCACCTGCACCCTGCTGTGTTCTTAGTAATCAGAGGCACAAGTCTTGGTGTAACTCTCAGGACAAGCAATGATTAACCACAACGGCAAACTTGGCACTGCAGTTTTGTCATTGTCTAAGAGATTTGCTATTAATTGATTTGGAAAGCATCAACGATATCTCTATTCCATTCTGGGAGCTAGAGATTCAAATGACTAAGTTGCAGCTGTTGCCTTGGGAGAGATATAACACCAAATCATAAAAAGTGGGGGTAAATTCATCACAAAACAGTGAACAAATCAGACTTCTGAGAGGGAAGAAGGGAAAACGGTATCTAAAGATATGAGGGAAGGGGAGTGCAGATTATTAGGAGTAAAAATTACTGTAGTACTAAATAAAATTCATTGCTATTAGGATGTTGTACAATTTGGAGCCGTACCTAACAACAAACCCGTGTTTTAATTGCCTTAGTTTCAATTTGGACAAAACAAAGTATGTTGGGTGGCCTACTGCAGCCACACATCAAACCTTTCCCCTCCTCCTCGCCTCCTAAGACAAAAACACAAAGGATCTGACCAGCCCAACAATCCTGGAGTTTTCGCCAAAAGATCCTAACTTTCTGGACAAGCTATTGAATTCACTCACCCCCTGCATTCCCATATAAAAGGGGTCTCTAACTGCCCCTGGGCACAGATGACCTTTGCATTGACTAGGAGGGTTACCCTCACCTTTCAATAAACCCAGCTGGAACATCTCCTCTGTGGCCTTGACTCTGAGCACCACTGCTTTCAAAGCAAATCTAACAGGCACCATGGTTGATGCCTGTAATCCCAGCATTCTGGGAGTCTGAGGTGGATGGATTGGCCTGAGCTCACAGGTTGGAGACCAGCCTGAGACAGAGCCAGACCCCGTCTCTAAAAACAGCCAGGTGTTATGGTGGGCGCTTGTAGTCCCACTACTTGGGAGCCCAAGAGCTGGATGTTGCTGTGATGCCAAGACACTCTACTGATGTGACAAAGTGAGACTCTGTCTCAGAAAAAAAATTAAAAAGCGAATCTAACTGCAACCAAAATTCATAAATATTCAAACCCAGCGTTTATTGGGGGGGGGGGGGATTCAGTTTTCTGCCCATTCCTCCTTCCTCGAACACCCAAGCTTTTCAAATAGGAATTAATAAGGAAGTTGAAATGTGATCATTTCTACTAAATGCAGAGTCAGTAACTAAGTATAAAATGAAGCATCCCAGGCATTTGATTCTTTATTCGCATACTTTTTCTCTGATGTGTTTCCACAAGGCAGCGCCTCTCATTAAGGTGACATCCACCCACATCCAGGGAAAAAGGGAGCCGGTGACTGTTCCACACCTCCTGAAGGATGTCTCTTCCTTTCCTTGGTTCCGTTCAGTTGTGGCACTTTGAAGCCTTTCCCCACACCAGACTTCTCCAACTGGCGGATCACATGAGCTGTTCTCTATTCAAGTGTCTGGCAGGAAATGCATTCAGCTGGACGTTATGGGAAGTCTGGTTTAAAATGCCTTCCTCAGTGTGGGGATATTTCAAATAGGAATCAAAGCTGCTAATTTTAGCCCCTTCCCAAGGGAACATGTTTGCATGGCCCAGGTCGAGGGCTTTAGACTGGTCTTTGAGAAACCAATGGCAACATTTAAGGTGTCATGTAAGCACCAGGCTCCCGCCCCATTTGTCTTGTAACCCATCTTGCTGCCCTCACGTAGATAAAATTGACATCGCTTCTTGTATTTCTGGTTGAGGTAGACCTGGAACAGGAAAGGACATTCCAGGATGTAAATAAAGGAACACTTATGTGAAATTTACTTTCAGACAGATCCTTGAGACAGTTCAATGCCTATCTCTAGGGTCCTGGTGTCTTCTTTCAGCGAGGGCTGGGAGTTTGGATGAACTTTAAAGCTTCCTGAGTTTTGATGTGGTGCTGAAACAGAAGCTTTGATGCTTCAAGCTGCTGACTGCAGAGGAAGTGCAGGGTTTAAAGCTTATCAGCAGATTTACCGAACTCACCATATCCAGGAACTTTGTGCTCCATGGTAGAAACACCCGGGATTCATAGTTTCCATGATAGCCAAGCACAGCTCAGTGTGTTACCCCGAGCACCCTAGTGCTGGTTTCAGTCCCCGCACCTGCCCCAGCGCCCAATATGCACCTGCTCCTGCTCTGGGGTTCCCGCCATGCTGAGCTCAAACCAGCCACGGGGTAACATTTTATTTCTAGGCATTTTCCCCTTTGATTTTCTGACCTGGGAGGCTCCCCCTTCTCCCCATAGTTTCCTTTGGCCGCCGTAACGAGCCCCAAGCACCAGGTGGCCTAACACCTTAGAACGGTCCTGTCTCAGGGTTCTGCAGAGAAGGAGTCTAAGAGCAAAGTGAGCCCGCTCTGCCTCTCTGAAGCCTCTGGGTTCTTTCTAGCTCTGTCACTGCTGGCAATGTGGGGCCTTCTTGGTCTATAACTGCGTCACCCCAGTCCTCTGTCCTCACCTGGTATTTTTCTTGTGTATCTTCATACCATCTTCCCTTTTTGTGTTTCTCTGTGTCCCCACGTCCCCTTTTTATAAGGACACTTATAAACTTGATTACCTCTGTAAAGACCTCATTACCAAATAAGGCCCAATTCGGAGGTATCGGAGGCCAGGACTTCAACATCTCCTCTTGAGTAGGACATGAATCCCCTCATAACCTCTGGCCGGTATCGCCTTTGAGGACTCAGTTTCTGAGCAATTTTCGGGTTCCTCAAAAGGAGATGGATAACCTTGTGAATTTCTTAGCACTTGGTACATCCCCCTACAATGAGACTGTGTGTAGGATTAATCATCTGCCTGCTTAATCACCTGCCTTCCACAATAAATTGTAAACCTCCTGAGGCCAGGGACCGCGCTTTGTCCCTAATAATGCAATGCCTGGCACACAGGGAACACTCACTGAACTCGCAGCAGAGGGTACGAAATGTGAAGAAAAATATTTCCATATGTGATTTGCAAGATGTTGAACATTTTGTAAACTATAGGGATGGTTTTATATGAAATGAGAAAACAGCCTATCAATTCACTAAGTAGATTATTGGATCTGAAAATGACCAAATGGCTATACCTTACCTTGCAATGAGTTGAAATCAAATTGGAGAAGTGAGAGGGGTGTTTTGAGCCTTTTCATAACCTCTTTTACAGAAGATGAATTGGACAGGGCTCTGAGACAAGTGTCTCTGTAATAATGGGGTGTGTGGGAATGAATGCTGTTGAGGTGATTAGCACACAGGGCGGCTAGTCTAAACAGCTGGCTTCTATTCCTCACTCACCCCGGATTCACTGTGACCTCTCGCAAATCACTTACCATCTCAGGCTCTTTTAAGTGAGCTTTAAAACGAGATGGCAATTGTGACCGTGTAAACACAGGGAATGTGATGAGGACTAATTTTTAAGATAAGGGTTTAAAGAGATTTTCGTGAAAGCTGTCATTTACTTTAAGCATCCTGACCATTATGAACTGGCAAGCTGGCTATGTGAACTCAAACAAGCAAACAAAAAAAAAAAGATAAACGAATTTGAATGAGTAGACTCAATGTCAGTAAGTTTGGAAGCAAATGTCTTTTTTCTCTGGTAAATAAAGCCAGATGTATAAAAGGCAAACTGCTTTGTAAAATGGAATTATGATTCATTGCAAGCTTTTTTTTTTCTTCCCCATCTTCTTGATCCATTTTGTTTCTTTCTATAGAGAGTTCATTGGAAAGCTGATCCTTGGAGGGAGGCCGGATGTGAACCAAAATAGCAGAAGTGGGGAGTTTAAGGGAAGTAGAGGTGACTTCACCAGTCCCTGGAGGATTCTGACGGAGAAAATAGAACTGGAGCCTGAGCCTGCATGGTATTATCTGCATGAATATCAGAAGAAAGCAACAGAGACAGCGTTAGCATTTGTTTGTGGGGCTTGGTTGTTGAAGTATTATTGGAATGGGTGCTGGTGCTTAAAGATGCTTGAAGTTGTGCTTGCATTGCAAATTAAATTATAAAATTAGAGTCAGCTATTTGAGAGGATGATGGGACAGAACTGATAGAGATTACAGACATGCTGGAAGCCTCCAGTCCCCCCTGACACACGTGATGGCTGCCAGTGGGCACCAAGGCTGATAAAGTACATATCTGAAGCAGAAACATGCAACTATTGACTTAGACACAGCCCGTCTGAGAATAGTGCCCACCCCTTTATTCTGAAGCATCAATTCTGCAGGGAATAAGTAATGCATTTGTAGTCCTTCAGTGAGGTTTCTGATTTCCTCTGAAACTGTGAATCTTGTCAATTGATCCAGATGTCCAAAAGTACGGGTTGACCAACCGGTACTTTCCCTACAGTGTGTTATGTGGTGTGGGGCTGCTCAAAAAAAGGAAGGGTAGAAAAGTAGGTGACCCCATTTCTGCTGCCAACTTGTTTATTGTTTGGTCATTAAGGCCAGCTGTGATACAAAGAAATAATTAGAGACTAATTCAGGAAATGTAAATTCTGTGATACATTATGAGAAGGTAATAAATGTTGCAGCTAGTTATGAAAGGAGAGACCTTTGGGGATAGAAATATTTTTAAAAGTGATGGAAAATATCCAGACTTTATCAGCTGGACCTTGAGAGAGATTTAAGTTGGCAGAGAGGAGGGAAGGCCGGAAATGGCAAATGTGTGGATCTGCACACCTGCTGTCTCTTCCTTTGTCCACAGTAGACATTATTAATCGATCATCCTCCAGCAGATTTTTCTTTTCTTAGGGAACCATCCATGTCCTGCTTTCTTGGATGTATTTAAGCAAGTGTTTTATTTCCCTATGGAACTACAGACTCCTCTAGTGTTCAGGTTAAGACTCTCTCTGTGCTTACCGAGTTTGGCACATAGAAGTGCATTGTGGGAAACACTGCTGGCTTTTGCTTCAAAAGACAACTTCCCATTCTGCCTCAAGGAATGCAGAGAGTGGGTTGTCTTCAGTTGTAGTATCTTGGGGATCTTCGGCTACAGCCTTTGAGCTGGGGGCTATGCTCTCAAGCAGCACCTAGCCAATCACTGAGCACGGTGGGGGATTTAAGAGTGTGACCATTTCTGCTGTATGTGGCAACTCAAAAGGGTAGTCCTTGCTCTGGGGCTCCCCACTGGGCTGGCTGAATTTTCATCAGATCTACATTATAGTCTGAGACCTCTGCTGTGCTTCCTCTGGCTTTGTATTTCCCAGGTGTTAGCTCCCAGTTAATCTCTTGTATTGACTGGGTTTCAGAGTCTGCTCCCAGGAGGTCTTGGCATTGACTCGGCAAAAGTTGGGAGTATTGAATTGAGTTGGTGATAAGTTCCCAGTGGATCATGCACTCCGTGTACTCCACTCCAGGTTGGGCCTTCATTCCCTCACTCTATGAGACAAATATCTGAGCACAAATAAAGATTCGGGCTCTGAGATGGATGTCAGAAATTTGAAGATGAATAAGGCTGATCCCTGCCTTCAACAAGACAGACGCATAGACATATAGAAACTGAGACTGCTGTGGAGTGCAGGCTCACCTGCTGCCCCCTGAGAGCCAGACTCGAGGGGTGAGTGTTGGTGATGGAAAGGCAGTTTATTCAAGTCCTAGCACCTGAAGAAATGGCAGACTATGGTCTCAAAGACCATCTCATCTCCTTTGCTTACCAAGAAACTTATGAAAGGAAGGGGTAAAGGAGGTTAGTGGCAGAAAGCAAGTCGCTTGTTGGATGGCCACCAGCAAACAGTAGGTTGTCTGGTGGCTCTTGTCATCAGCAATCTGTCCCTGGACTATTCCAGACTCTTGATCTCTTTTTCCTCAAGGTCATTTTCTAACCTTGAGCCTGGATACTGTGTAAACAGCAAGTTAATTCTAAACCTTTAGGACAGAACACACAGAAGGCATACCTGGAGCAGAATGGCTTCCCTCTAGCCTAGCGTTACAGTCTGAATGGGGTGTACTTATAAGACTCAAGAAATAAGCAACTTGTTCAAGGCTATTCTCCTAAGTGACTGGCTCAGTTCTGAATCCAAAAGAGTTTGGTGTCCCAAGTAGGAATCCCGTCTACACTGCCTTTCTGCTCTGTAACGTTCACAGTGTGATGCATGTAGCTCGTTGCTTTGTCCTGGTTTAGTGTTCCCACAGTTCAGTGTGGGTGTTCTTCCCCACTCATCCCTCAGGTGTGGTTCATGGAAGACTAGTAAATCCATATTATAACAGGTTTCTTGGCTGGGATTTGTGGGAACTTTTTATGATGTTGTTGTTATTTTTTTTTAAGACAGACTCTTGCTCTGTCATCCAGGTCGGAGTGCAGGGACATGATCAAAACTCACTGCAGCCTTAAACTCCTAGGGTTAAGGGATCTTCCTGCCTCATCCTCCCAAGTCGCTGAGACTGCAGGCATGTGACACTCTATCCAGTTAATTTTTCTATTGTTTGTAGAGTTGGGGGTCTCATTATGTTGCTCAGGATGGTCTCAGACTCCTGGCCTCAAGCAATCCTCCTGCCTTCGTTTCCCAAGGTGCTAGGATTACAGGTGTGGGCCACAGCACAGCAGCCAAGAGACTTTTATACGCTAAGGTATGTTGTGCATTTGCAAGAACAGGTCAAGATAGTTTACACTTTTCAAACCTATATGGCTTCAGTATTGCTTTCCAGATCACATTTGAGGATTGCTACTGTATCCAGTTAAATCTGATGGTGGCATATTATTTGCTGCACCATCCATGGGAATGAATTTTCTCTGCTAGTCCTTGCAGTTCTGCAAAGGAGGCATTGTTCTTAACCCTATTTTTTGGTGAGGAATCGGAGGCACAGAGGGTTGAGTAGTTGACCCTAAGTTGCAAAGCCCATTGCCCCGAGCTCTCCTGTCTCCCAGTGTCTGGGATGTATTGAGACCAGTGAGCCTGCCTCTCATTCCTAAGAACATAGAGAAGTGTGTGTGTGTGTGTGTGTGTGTGTGTGTAAGAGTTAATTTCCCTGCTCACCCACACGGACTGCGGGTTTTGTGTAATTCAGAGACATATGCAGAGAGGCCAAACAGAAGTTGGTTTGGGTGATGTGTGGGGGGAGGATGGGCAGGCCAAACATTCACTCTCTTACCTGCAATCTACCCAACAGGGGTTCTCTCTTTAGAGGGCATATCTAGGGCAGCACCGGTGATTTAGGGAGTAGGCCGCCAGCCCCATATGCCGAGTGTGGCAGGTTCGAGCCTGGCTCCGGCCAAACTGCAACAACAACAACAACAACAAAAATCAGTACAGGGAAAATCTAGGACTGATGGTACCTTTTCCCTGATGCCCCTTCACTACTTCTTTTTGAACTCTCTTCTGTTTTCAAAATCCTCAGCACTCTGCCCTCCCCCCCGCACCCCCAAACACACTCTGAGATAGAAGCTGACAGTTATCACAAGAGCCAGAGCTTTGCAATCAGACACCTGAATTTCCATCTGCCCTGTATCACCTGCCAATTGTTTGAGTCTCTTAATCTTTCTAAGCCTCAGTTTTCACTTGATTAACACGGGGCTGTAACAAATGTCCACATAAGATTAGTGTAACGATTTAAGAAAATAATATATGTAAAGTACTTAGTACACAGTGGGCACTTAATAAACGGTGTTGGCTGTAAAGTCTTATGTCTCGAGCTATTTCTGAAATTAAATAGTGACCTCCTAAATGGATTATTCTTCTAAATGTGAGGGGGTGAAAAAAAATCTAATTTCAAGCCCCATACAAGCAGTAGGAAATATAGTAGAAGCTCCATAGTTGAAACGCCCCTACACTGAGCACCCCCTTAAGTGGACCTGATTTCCATGGATCCCTTGCACCACGAGGACCTATCAGGACAGTAGGTCTGGTTCCTTATGTTGACCACCTCTGCGTGCTGACCAGCTTATTACAGTACCTTGGGGAGTCAGCTTTTGGAGGTTAGACTTGCCCTTAAGATACCCCTGAAATACAGGATTGCCGTATATAACTCTCACCTGTAAAAGGGATTCCATCTTGAGTTTATTCTGCGATGACTCTGGGCTCGGAGGTACCAGGAATCTTCATACACTTAGTGTACAGGTTTGCTGGCCACTGGCCTGTGTTTCCAACATCACCTCAATACCTTGCTGATGATACTGAGACTTGGAAGAGGCAGACCATGGGGGTTTGAGTTGCTCTAAAGTCTGTTCTGTGGCTTTATTTGCCTCTTTCCCAGAGATTGAGCATTTGTGTCTACAGGCATGAGATCGATTGCTGCATTTGGCAGTGGAAATGAAAGGGAAGCCTTCTTTCTCTCCTCTGCAGCTCTGCCTGGGCTGCGCCCCCCTGGCTCCGCGAACGCCCCAGCAGCGGGTCACACAGCCCGAGCGTGCGGCCACAGCGCCTGTAATTGCACACTTATCTCGGAGACAAAAAATAAATGAAGTTGCTATCTCATTTATTCAGATGGCTCTCAAAATGCAGCATTTCACGTACAGATTTGATTTCTAGGAACTAGAAAGGCACGATGAATGCTTTGTTAGGAAAATTACTTCAGCACAAAATGAGCTGCTTTTTTCTTTCCTCCCCAGCCCCAGTGACTAATGGCTTAAGATATAAGATAAAAATAACGTATTTTGTAATTAATATTTTAATTTACTAAGAAGGGAGCTAACTGGTGATGAGACGTTGCTTTCCCTTGATAATAATGAACCCAGGCAATTTCAAACCAAGAGGAGCAGCCAGGAGTTTAATACCTTTGATTAAGAACATGTTTCCACAGTGGCTGTGACGCTCCCATTTAAAAGAGCAAAACAAAACTCGGGCTTATTTTATTTTGGAACTGCAGGGGGTCTTATGCCATCAAAAGAAGAGGAGAAAATGTTGAAGGGTAATTAAAGGCAATTGGCAGCATCAGGCTGTTTCCTTCTTTTTCCTTTCCCTCTCTTTCTCCCCATAATACTCACTAATTTTGCCACACCAGGGACCAGAGGATTTGTTTTTTTTCCGAAGTAACTTTCCTATCTGGCTGTTGCTCAAACTTATAATTGACCGCATACATTAATGGATCTCCATGAGTACATTTGAAAAATAGAACATTTATAAGACTCCCTGTCTCATCCTTCTGGCTGGTTAGATGTTATGAAAGCCACAGGCAGGAGACGACTGAAAAGGCTTGAGCACCAACTGTGTACCAGGCGCTTTGTACGTGCCAACTCTGCATCTCCAACAGAATGCCACCAAGTCCCTGTGTTAGAACTGCACACAGGGGCGGCTGGCTCAGGGTCCCTGTGCCTGGGTGACATTAGAACCCCAAGCTTTGTTTTCACTTTATTACCTCTTTTGGGTACAGCTTTCTCTGTCTCTCTATTCATTTTAAAACTTTCCATTTTAGAATTTTCATTCTTTTTATTTGAATGCCCCTGGCATGCATTTAAGCTTATAACACTTAGGTTGCAAAAAGCGGGACTTGGTAACTCTCAGAAAAGGCATTGTGAAAAGCCGTTCACAGCAGCTTCCCTGGGGGCTGGAGAAAACTCAGTCACCTCCAGGACATTTTTAGCTAAAGTTTTAAAGTAACAGGACTGGGAGTGGGAACTGAGCTCTGAAAATGAAAAGTGTTTTAATTCAACATCATGTTTTCAATTCAGAATTGAGAATAAAATGGCATCACACTCTCACATAAAGTGATCTCCTGGGAAGAGGAGTGGTTCAGAAACTTTTGACCTCAACGTTGACACAGGTTTTCTTTAAACGCAGATGAATTGAACAGTGTGGACCGATGTGTCACATGCTGAGTAAGTGAAGGAAGAATGATGCTGAATGAAACAAAGGAGTAAGTTGTGTGTTATGGTAGAGACCCACACGGTGGGCACGTATTTAGAATAGGGGGGGTTTCACTGCTGGTTTAGAGAAGGCGGCACAGGAGAAAAGGCGCACTGACCAATGGTTGTGGAGTAATTCTCCTGCTAGAAAGAATATGAGGAGGAAGCAGGGAGATCACAATCTGATGGGATATGTGAGCAGATATCTGGTCCATCCTGGGCTTGCTTTCCCCAAACTCCCCACATTCCCAAACACAGCACATACACCCTCCCAGACAATGCGTACCCAGTGTTTGCGTGTTTAAGGTTTTTTATTTTTATAGCTCTGATTTTCAACTTCATTTTACATGCAGAAACAGCCAAATATTTACATGGGAAGCACATTTGCTCCAAGCTCTAAAAAGAATTTAAGATAGAATATCAGAAGTAAAGAAAGGCCTTGGAGAGTGGGGGGTTGGGGATTGGTGGAATTCCTGGAATGTCCAGATTCTGAGGATAAGAAGGCAGAGCCTTTAGCCCTGAACATCCTCAAAGGGGGAGGAAGCTGAGTTCACCAGATTCTGGCTCTGATTTCCTGCCACTCTTTATTCTGCGTCTCAGAAAAAGTTTTTAATCTTTAGAATCCTGTAAAATATTTGTGCCTGATTACTGATCAAAGTTGATCCAGTCCTATTTTAAGAAAATATTCCAGAATCTGAGATTAGTCAGCCTTACCAGTGAATCTGTGGGTTGAAAGCCAGATAGTTTTTGCATGATAAAATGAACATGAAACAGAAAAGTGTCCATTTGGGTTCATTTTTAAAATCAGATGTGTTCTAAGTGTGACACAGTTTTGGATAAAAGTGTGTTTAGGGGCTCGGCACTTGTGGCTCAGTGATTAGGGCACCAGCCACATATACTGGGGCTGGTGGGTTTGAACCTGGCCGGGGCCTGCTGAACAACAATGACAACTGCAACAACAACCACCACCACAACAACAGATAGCCAGGCCTTGTGGTGGGTGTCTGTAGTCCCCAGTACTTGGGAGAATGAGGCAAGAGAATCGCTTAAGCTCAAGAGTTAGAGGTTGCTGTGAGCTGTGATGCCACAGTGCTCTACAGAGAGTGATACAGTAAGACTCTGTCTTAAAAAAAATGTGTTTAGGCAGAGAGGTGAATCCAGTCCCACAGACTAGATGTGTTCTGTGCCTCCAGTCCCATCTCCTATAATCTCCTGCCTATTCCCTTGGGTCCAGCCACCGAGGCCACCTCCCTGCTCCCCTCACATGCTAAACTTCCCTCCCAGCCTTGGCACATACAGTGTCCTCAGCCGAGGACACTTCCCCTGGATCTCTCTCGTTCCTTTTCAGGGGTTGATCTCTGCTCAGGTGCCAGATGACTAATAAATGTTTCTTGTTTTAGTCTCCTATCACCTTACATATTTTTTATATGCCACAGAACCATGATGGAAAATCCCTTGTGTAACGCTTGCTTTAATAGGAGTCTTTTTCTACAAATGGTAAGTCATGAGGGTAGAGGTTGTGATCATCTTGTTCACCACTCTGCAGTAGGTGTCAACCACATTCAGTCTTCAATAAATCATTGTATGAATGAATGTATGACCAGCACGAGGACTTTAACAATAAGGTGAATACTTAATTAACTACCTGAGGCATAGGTGGACGTCACCTCTAAGTATTGAGGATGAACTTGCCCTAGAATTCTAAATGCTGAAAATAGAGGAAGATGGATGTTGAACATACCTTTAGCCTGAGGAATGCTGGACAGACAGAAAATGAGAAACCTTGGCCATGTACTATTTAGGCAGAATACAAAGACTAAGATTAACTGAGATCACTACATGTAGGTGGTAGTAGCAGACTGGTGGCAGAACCAGTTTAATCAACCGTTATTGAAAGTTTCCAGTATCAAACATGCTATTGATGGGAACCCAAGTATGTCAGTAATTTCTTGACCTTCCGACAAAGGCTGGGAGCCCTGGGTTCAGTGTTATCTATTCACCCACACAGAATGCAATAGTTTTCATCCTTTTGGGTTGCTCTGATACCTGATATTCCATAACCTTCTCCAGGACACTTGCTGTGAGTTATGTGCCCTTCCTCTGTAACACCATAGGGCTCTTTAGAGCTACCATTACATATATTTACTTGTTTGCTTCCTCTACTAGATTTCAAGCTGCTGCTGCTTCTTCTTCTTCTTCTTTTTTTTTTTTTTTAGACAGAGTCTCACTCAGTTGCCCAGGTTAGAGTTTTATGACATCAGCCTAGCTCACAGAAACCTCAAACTCCTGGGCTGACGTAATCCTCTTAACCTCAGCCTCCTGAGTAGCTGGGACTACAGGTGCCCATCACAATGCCCGCCTATGCAAGCTTATTAATGATAGTGATTTTCCCACTTGTTTACAAATTCCCTTGATTAGCCTCAATGCCTAGCATTATACACCTGAGAAATATTTGGCAATTTTTTTTTTTTTTTTTTTTTTTGATACAGCGTCTCAAGCTGTTGCCCAGGGTAGAGTGCTGTGGTGACATAGCTCAGAGCAACCTCAAACTCTTGGGCTTAAGCAATTCTCTTGCCTCAGTCTCCCAAGTAGCTGGGACTACAGGCACCCGTCACAATCACTGGCTATTTTCTTTGTTATAGTTTTCATTCTTGTTTAGCAGACCCGGGCCAGGTCCAAACCCACCAGCCTCGGTGTATGTGGCTGGCACCCTACCCACTAAGGGTACCACCCAACGTTTGACAAATTTTAATTGAACTCATTTTAATTAAATATTTCTTTCATTTTAGCAGGCAAATACATTAGTTGGGAAATGATTACATTTATGTAAGGGCTGCCAGCAGAGTGAGTCATATAGTTAAAACTTAATACCTTTTGTTATTTGACCAATTTTAGTCATTGATAATTTGGTAGATTACTGACAAAAACCACAACCAATTGTTCTAATTGCCCCATTTCATATTCTCTGCAACATAATTCTGCAGCATCTCACATCAAGAGATGGATGCTCTTTACCCAACCCTGAATCTTTTCATTTATTTATTTTTTTTATTAAATCATAGCTGTGTACATTATTGCGATCATGGGGCACCATACACTGGTTTTATAGACCATTTGACACATTTTTATCACACTGGTTAACATAGCCTCCCTGGCATTTTCTTAGTTATTGTCTAAGACATTTACATTCTACATTTACTAAGTTTCACATATACTCTTGTAAGATGTACCGCAGGTATAATCCCACCAATCACCCTCCCTCCGCCCCCCTCCCTATCCCCTTTCCCCCTATTCTTAGGTTATAACTGGGTTATAGCTTTCATGTGAAAGCCATAAATTAGTTTCATAGTAGGGCTGAGGACATTGGATACTTTTTCTTCCATTCTTGAGATACTTTACTAAGAAGAATATGTTCCAGCTCCATCCATGTAAACATGAAAGAGGTAAACTCTCCATCTTTCTTTAAGGCTGCATAATATTCAATGGTGTACTTATACCACAATTTATTAATCCATTCGTGGATCGATGGGCACTTGGGCTTCTTCCATGACTTAGCAATTATGAATTGGGCTGCAATGGTACAAATATCTTTGTTATGATGTGATTTTTGGTCTTCTGGGTATATGCCTAGTAGAGGCCAGTCCTGAATGTTGGCTGGCTTTCTAATTTACTTTAGCTAACAGAATGTTACAGCAATGGTGGTGTGTCCATTCAAAGCCTAGACCAGTGGTTTTCAACC
>CAUYPK010044783.1:0-12169 GCA_963574355.1 Loris lydekkerianus
GTTTAATATATTATTGTTAAAATTATATGCTTTTGTGTGAGTGTTTGTCTGTTTTGGCAGGTCACTGCGTGGTGTGGCTCTCTGACTCTCACAGTTTAAAATTTTGGCTCTTTGTGTCGAACTTGTTTGCCACCCCTGCTATAGAGCAGTGGTTCTCAACCTTCCTAATGCCACAACCCTTTAATAAAGTTCCTATGGGTCACAACTCACAGGTTGAGAACTGTTGCTGTAGAGATTTTGTTGTCCTACTGTGAAGGGTGCTGAATTCTGTTTGGTTTTAATAGGTCAAGATGGAAAACTTGGTGAGCTTTACTGGAGCCATATGTGACTAGAAGTTCACCAGAATACAGAATGAAGGAGAAAGTGCCCACAAAAGGCAAGAAAAGTCTATGTATTACAAAGACAGATTTCAGTCTATGTGTTGAATGTGTGTATGTGTGTGTACACATACACCCACAGACATATTCCATATTAATTCTATGACTTTAAGATCACTTTACACATGGGGTTCTGCAAATCACAGATTTCATTTACTATATTGTGGACAACTCCCCACAGAAGTGTACATGGAACTCAGTCACTTTTCACTATCTGCACAGAACAGTATTGAATAATTATAGTTTAATCAAAATCTGCTTGGCAGGACACTGAATTCCTTGTTTGTCATGATTAAAACAATCCTACAATAAACATTATTTACATCTTCCATCTATTGGTGTATTCCAGTGGGATAACATTCTTAGATCTGGAACTACTGTGTGAGGAGGAATGCACATCTGTGATATTGACAGGTTGTGCCACATCAGCATCCAAAAAGACAAGGGACTAACTCGCACTGCCAACCAGACACAAGGGCCTGTTTTCCCATACTAATACCATTATCCCAAATTTAGATTTTAGCCTATCTATGAGCCAAGAAAATTTGTTTTTATTCATATTTTTTTCATTAATGAAGCTAAGAGTTTTATAAGTTTTCTTTATTCATTTGAACTCCTCAGGGTAACTTGTCCTTTGGTGTGCACCCCCAGTACCCTCACTGTTCTGCATGTGTGATGGCATTCTGAGCCTAACTATGTATTCTTTCCTATAAGTTGAACACATTTTATGTCAATTGCCTTTCAAATGTTTTCAGTGCTTTTCACCATGTCTGAATTTTAAATCTTTGAATAGGACAACTTAGTCTCTTTCTTTATGGCTTCTTGGACCCCACATCCTGCTTCATAAAGGCTTCCTCATTGCTATGTTAGCCTGTAACTTATTATCTCATAATTGGAAATGTTAAATACACTGTCTTATATTTATCTCTAAGGTATACATGTGCCTCTAACAATTTTTGTTTTTTTGGAGTGCAGATAGCCAATTGTTAAAGCATTTTATACCAGTCTTACTATATTCCAAAATCTCATATCCAAAGAATTATATTTCAAAAAATTTCCTTGCCATTTTCACCTAATTATGCTTCTTTATGTTGTTTCAAATCAAACTGTCAAAGTAAACATACTTTACTGAGACTCTGGAATTATAATTTACCAACATTTTAATAGTATTGAGTATTTTATCTAGAAACTTCCTATTTCTCCTTTTATTGACTTTTAAATTTTTCAATATAATTTAGTAACTTTCACTGCTATTCATAAATTGCTTTATAGTTTTTCTTGTTTTTAATGTGAGAGTTGTATTACCCCCATAAAATTATAAGCTTTTATATATTTTCCTCTCATTTAGAGCAGGGGTTGGCCAACTTTCTGCCACAGAGCAAGACATATTTGAAGCTTTGTGAGCCATATTACCTCTGTTGTGGTTGTCTGAAACAGCCATAGGCAACAGGTAAACAAAGGAGCAGGGCTGTGGTTCAGCAAAACTCTGTTTACAAAAAAGGCAGCAGACAAGATTTGGCCCATGCACTATTGTTTGCTGAACTCTGCTCTATGTTCTAAAGATCAGCAAACATTTTCTGTCAAGGGCAGGCCATATGGTATCTGTCACTACTTAACTATGCTTCTGTATCCTGGAGGCAGCCACAGACAATATTAAATGCATGGGTGTGGCTGCATGACTAAAAAATTTACTGATACCAACATTTTAATTTCATATAATCTTCATGTTAATAATATTCTTTTTACTCTTGTCAGCCATTAAAAAGTTTTTTTTTTTTTTTTTTTTTTTTTTTTTATTTTTATACAAATTACAAAACAAAACCAGCCAGTGTGATAGTAGCTATAAGTCAGGTTTGCTGACCCCCATCCAAGGTAAGTTTACTGCAGATTTAGTGGTTCTTTGAAAGTTTAATAAAATTCATTCGCAAGTCAAGTGACTTTAAACAGCTGAATCTTACCAACTTTTCTAATTCTTAACATGTCAGTAGTTTTAATTTTATGCATATAAATCTTGCACCTTTCTGGTCGTTTTAATTCATTTGTTGCAGGTGACCTGTTTATTCACATTCTAGACTCTCTAAGGCTGCTGTCAAATACACAGTAAAGTTTAATTTTCTCACCAAAACATTCCCATCACCTTACAATCACGTAGATCAGGGGAAAAGTCACAACATGAGCTTGACATTACATAATCAAGTTCTAAATCAACTCAGGCAGAACTTGCAGCCATCCCCTGGAGAATGCTTGTCCCTGATCTAAACTCTGGCCTCTTCAGACCTCATTCCTCTGCATCCACCATTCAAAAGCAATGTTTTTAAGAGAGCTAGGCTTCCTGATCTGGAAGGACCAAGCACTGAGCTGAGCACACCTTATGCATTTACCAACTTAAAGGATCTACAAGTTTCACATGAGGAGTGAATAAGTTACACTGACACTTTAAAAAGTCAGGCAGACTGTGTTGTGAAGAACAAACTAGTAAGGGATGAAAACAAGACAAACAGCAGGGGGCTGGGATGTTCAGCTACAGGAGCAGCTGAGTGGAGAGATACCAGGAGACTATGGTGATGGGAGGGAGGATGGAGTCCAGAGAAATTTGGGAAATAGGCCCACAGGATTTGCTGTGGAAGGTGAAGAGGGGTGTTTTGATGTCTCCCCAGTGTGAATTCGCTGATGATGAGCTAAGTGTGTAGTCTGCCTAAAAACTTTTCTGCTTTTCTTATAGTTACAGGATCTTTCTCCAGTATGAACTCTCTTATGTTGATTAAGGTGTCCAATTTGGATGAAGGTCTTTCTACATTCCTTACATTCATATGGTTTCTTTCCAGAATGAATTCTCTGGTTCACACTGAGGGACTGACGGTGACTGAAGGCTTTGCCACACGCACTACATTCGTACGGCTTCTCCCCGGTGTGACTTCTTCGATGACAAATAAGGGATGATTTTGTCTTGAATGCCTTCCCACATTCGATACATTCATAAGGCCTTTGTCCAGTGTGAAGTCTCTGATGTTGAGTACAGGATGAATTATCACCAAAGGCCTTCCCACATTCCATACATTTATAGGGCTTCTCCCCAGTGTGAACTCTCTGATGTTGAATGAGGTGTGTGGTCTGGCTAAAGGCCTTACCACATTCCTTACACTCATATGGTTTTTCTCCTGTATGAGTTTTTTGATGTTGTGCAAGGTGAGCCTTCTGGGTGAATGCTTTACTGCAAATCTTACATTCATAGGGCTTCTCTCCAGTATGGATTCTCTGATGAGTAGCAAGCTGGGAACTGATGCTGAAGGATTTCCCACATTCCCCGCATTCAAAGGGTTTCTCCCCAGTATGAATCCTCAAATGACTAGCAAGGTGTATGTTCTGCCTGAAAGCTTTCCCACATTCCTTACATTTAAAAGGCTTTTCCCCAGAATGTACTCTTTGATGTTGAGTGAGTGATGCATGATGGCTAAAAGCTTTTCTGCAGACATCACATTCATAGGGCTTTTCTCCGGTGTGAATCCTTTGATGTACAGTGAGGGATGAGCCATATCGAAATGATTTGTGACACACATCACATTTGTAAGGTTTCTCTCCAGTGTGAATTCTCCTATGTTGGTTGAGCCCTATGTGGTCACTGAAGGCTTTCCCACAATCGATGCAATCAAAAGGCTTCTCACCGGTGTGATAGTACCTCCAGTGACGAATGAGGGATGTGTTCTGTATGAAAGCCTTCCCACATTCGATGCACTCATAGGGCTTCTTGCCAGTGTGACACCTCTGATGTCGTGCAAAGGATGAGCCATCGCTAAAGGCCTTTCCACAGTCATTGCATTTATAAGGTTTCTCTCCAGTGTGGATTCTCTGATGAACAGTAAGGGATGAGCTCTGGGTAAAAGTTTTTTTACATTCATTACATTTGAAAAGTTTTTTTCCTGCATAGATACCTGTTTGCCTTATTACAATTGAATTTTTTTGGAAACTTCTAACTGAATCATGATTATGAACTCTTTCTTCTGAATCTTCTAAATAGAACCATCTTCCAGATTTGTTATATATATGCTGTCTTTCCTTAGGGTGGGTTTTGTTATGAGCACTTGGCTCTTGCCTGTATTGTGTCTTTTGACCTAATAGCCTCCTTTCAAACATACACTCAGAGTCCCAATTTTCTCTGAAAGTGGAACTCTCCAGTTTAACACGTGAGGTTCTGTCTGTTACCCCTTCATCATATGAGTCCTGCTTTGGAAATAACTCCTGGATCTCACATACAGATTGATGGCCTGAAAGATATCAAGAAAACAGATTTTCATTTATTATGTACTAGGAAAAAAGAATCTGCTAAAGAAAAATCAGTGAATTCACTAATTGGTGAATTAAACATATGCAACACTAAAAGCTATTACATTTAACCATGCAGTGCACGATGTGTGTAAGAAGACCCCAGACCAAGTTCACCACAGGAACCTAGAGAGTCAAGTAGAAAAGAATTAAATACATGGAGAATCACTTACATATCAGAAGAGTAAGAAGTTGACAGGCTCTAACAGTCACAGACTTTACCCCTCTTCCATGTCCTGTCTGTCCCACTCTGGATGCCAGAGCAGTTATTACTCAGTGCTGTCATCATCTCACACGAGTTCTTAAAGGAGCATGCCAAAATGCCAAAGCACAAGGAAGACACCTGGATGTTGCTGTAGGCTTGTCACACACACCCTTATCTGTGCTCTGATACGATTCCTCTATACTGAATCTGTTAAGAGTTTTTTATCATGAGGGCACAGTAGCCCTCACCTGTAATCTCAGCACTTTGGAAGACTGAGGCTGGTGGACTGATTGAGCTCAGGTGTTTAAGACTAGCCTGAGCCAGAATGAGACCTCATCTCTACTAAAAATAGAAAAATAGCTGGCCTTAGTGGTGCACACCTATAATCCCAGCTACTCCAGAGGATCAGGCAGGTGGATTGCTTAAGCTCAGGAGTCTGAGCAAGATAGAGACCCTGTCTCTAAAAATAGCTGGGTATTGTGGCAGGCACCGGTAGTCCCAGCTACTTGGGAGGCTGAGGCAGGAGGATCACTTGAACTTAGGAGTTTGAGGTTGCTATGAGCTATGACACTACAGCACTCTACTGAGGATGACAAAGTAAGACTCTGTCTCAAAAAAAAAAAGCTTTTATCATGAAAGGATGTTGAATTTTGTCAAATGCTTTTTCTGTATCTGTTGTAATGATTATATTAACTGTTTCTTTTTGAAGAGACTGTTTTTGTAATATCAAGTACCAGTATTCTATTTAATTCTATTCATATACACTATTGAACAAGCTTAGGGGCTAAAGTGATTATGTCTAAAGTTCTTTCACTACATCACTCAACATGCATCAGATATTAGGCACATATAGTTATGTCTCAAATATATAGTACATATAGATAAAATTGCTTCTAAAGAGGTGATTGCAGAAAGTCAAATGTTTGGAAAAAGATGGTCTTCAAAAAGGGAAAGGGAGAAAGTCTCTTTTAATGGCATTTAAAGACTGGAAGCTTTCTGTTTTACATCAGTAATGAGCAATGTTAAACACAGCATATAACTCAGAATGCATTTGGAAAACATTTGTGTGCATGATTGAACATATGCTATAATTTCTACTATGTGAATAATGGATTATGGTTTTCTATTCTACTATGTTTAATGGATTATGGTTTTCTATTCTTTTGCCAAATAGGTGAGAGAATTACATTTTCTACAAACCATTATGGTTGAAGGAAATTTCTTTTCCTTCCCTTGTATACCAAGTGGAAAAGCCCCTCTACTCCCGTGTTCTTACAGTGTGACCCTGTTCCCTGTAGAAACACAGGAGCCACTGGAAGTAACATGTCCTTTGCCTTAGTAAAGCCATTTGAAATCCTGCACACTCTCCTTCAAGATGTTACCCATAAATGTTTTATTCTCTCCATTACAGCATTCTCTGATGGTTTATACACCTGCATAACTTCCCCTGGCTCCAATTGCCTGCAGATACCAAGCAGAGTATCAAGTATCAAGATTGAGCAAAGTACCAAGCTCAATCACATAACTTTCAATTTGTGGCTCTTACAGGAACAGATGCCTGATGAAATGAATGGGCCACTTAACTGCAGAACAAAAAACAGTTGTAAGTCAGCTTAAAAGCACATTGTTGTCAGGAAAGGTTGCCTGAGGAATTGAGAGCCTGATACACCTCGCAGCCAAGGAAAGAAGGAGCACTTCAGAGAAATGGGAGTTTCTGGAGAGAAGGGGGCAGAGGAAGAATCATTTTGAAATCCCAGAGTTCGGCATTCTTTCCAGATCCAGAGTGCTTGGTATAATTTTCTAAGGTACATTAGTGAGGATTTGACCTCTCTGATGATAAAAGTCAAGCTCTCTGCTGCAGTGGCTCCTCCCCACCAGGCTCTCCCACACTGACCTGAGAATAGGCCTCCTGCCAGCTGTCGTTTCACCACCCAGGACTCCTTCCCTCGCTCCAGTAGAGACACTAAGGCTGGCTTGGAAACACAGTATCCTGCATAAAAGTGAAGAGATGGGGTTCAGTCATACTCTCAGCATCCTAAACTGTAGAACCAGTTCCTTATTGTTAGAATAGTGTTATTGCAGGAAGACCCCAAAAGGTGAGTAAGATCTAAAAGGTGCCAAAGATGATGCTTCGAGCACAACAAAAACACCAGCTTTCAACTCTATGAACTCTTATCTTAGGGATCAGGAGCAAAACTTGAGGCCAACACTTCAGAAGATCCCCCTGACCCCTAATAATCCAAAACTGAAGTGTGAAAACGAGGACTTCTGAAGACTAATTCAGATTTGGGAGAGAAACATCCTTACCTACTGACCCTGGGTCACCATGGTTCTCCCACATCACATTCTTCCAGAAATGCTTCTGAATTGGGTCTGGTTGCTGGGAGAAGACAATGGCTATGTTAGTGATGGTTGTCAAGTCCTGCAGTGTTACAGCATGTTTTTGATCAAACCATGCCCATAAACCCGTCTTGGGGTGGGCTATGTCCAGAGGCTGTGAGAAATGCACTGTGTACTAAGAAGTGTGAACTAAGGTCTTATCACATACATAATGACTGGGCCCAGTTATATTGCGTATGTTTGGGGAAATGAGAAAAATAAGAGAAACTGTTTCTGCCATGGAGTATTCATAACTTTGTGGAAGAGGATGAACTTACACACAGTATGAATTAATTTTTTAAGGCTCATTGAAGACTTTCCCACATTTGATATGCATTATTCAATGGGTCCATGGGGTTTTTTCCTCTTTTGTGAAATCTTTTTTGAGACAGAGTTTCATTCTGTCGCTCTCTGCAGAGTTCTGTGACATCACAGCTCACAGCAACCTCTAGGTTTTGGGCTTAGGTGATTCTCTTGCCTCTGCCTCCCAGTAGCTTGGACTACGGGTGTCCGCCACAATACCTGGCTATTTTTTGTTGCAGTTTGGCCAGGGCTGGGTTTGAACCCACCACCCTCAGTATATGGGGCCGGCGCCCTATTCACTGAGCCACAGGCATAGCCCTTATGTGAAATCTTTGAGGAAAAGGAAGCGTTAACATCCCATTCCAGCTTTTGTCACATTCATTGTAAGTCAAACATTTCTGACCTAAACAGATTTGTCTGTAATTTATTACAACTCAATCTCCATGTCCCCTGCTTTGCTCATGTGTATCAAGATAACTACTCTTGTTCTATCTATAATAAGTATAGATTCAAGTGAAAACTTCTACAGTTACTAGGGTGTCTCTTTCCTCAAGGAGGTTTCTTTTTTATTTTTTGAGACAGAGTCTCACTTTGTCACCCTTGGTAAAGTGTCATGGCATCATAGCTCATAGCAACCTCAGATTCTTGGGCTCAAGCAATTCTCTTGCCTCAGTCTTCCAAGTAGCTGGGACTATAGGCGCCCACCACAATGCCCAGCTATTTTTAGAGATTGGTCTTGCTCTATCTCAGGCTGGTCTCAAACTTGTAAGATCAGGAGATCCACCTGCCTTGGCCTCCCAGAGTGCTGGGATTACAGGAAGGAGTGTTCTTTATGATAGATATTTTTTCTCACCTGAAGTTTATCTCCTGACTTACCAGCTGTGTCTCAAACAGAGCTCCATAATCCCAGTTGTCCTCCAGCACAGAGTACTCCAGGCTATAGTTTGTGAGACTCCCTGTTAGCATGGCCTGTGATAACTTTTCTTCGTAGGAGTCCTTCTTTAGAGATGACTCCTTGGTCTCCTGCACAGCATTCAAGTCTAAAAGATATTAAGAAAACAAGTCTCTCTTTCATTATGTGCTAATATGAAGGAAAATTCCAAAATGTATTCAAATAAAACAAAACTCTCAAAAAAGCATGTCAGTTTGAAATTTTTTTTACGTGACTAGAAATATTCAGCCAACCTCACCTTCTTAAATTTGTGAAGATACAGTCCTAAAAGAATACAGTGAGAACTTTCCCACCTAAATGTCAAATAAGTAGTATACATAATGCTTCTATAAGAGACTGGAAAAAGAAATTAAAAATCAAGGAAAAGGAGCTCACAAAAGCTTGAATCTGAGATAAGATGTTGTTAATATAAACAAAGAGGAAGTGGTGGCTATGGAAAAAAACTGTTGTCTGATCTTTATTTCAGCTTTATTTATAAACTCCTCTTGACTCTTTGTTCATTTTACCTATCTAGCAAAAATCTCATCTCTATTTTTACAGGCATCTTTTTTTTTTTTTTTTTTTTTATTACAATGCTAACTAATAAAAGTCCAGATCCTGGCTTTAAAAATGCAAGCCTTCACAATTAACCAGAGTCTTAACAAGAGATGAATGATCTATGGAAAGGAAAAACAGTTCTGGCTTATAAAACTAGTTTAAAGAATGTAATTTACTATAATGTTAAGTTGAAAACATTCATAGGATACCGTTCTTGTTTTCCTATGTGATACTATGACCCAGGGGACTCACTGGAATTTATAATTGTGAACAACCTGTCCAATTCTGTCAATACAAACTTTTCTAGTGAAATACAATTTGAACAAATAAATTTTGTAAGATTCTCGATTCTTTAGAAATTTCTGCCATTTCCTATCATAATAAAACCTCTGAAAGAAATCTATAGTTCTGATTCCTTGTCCTTACTTGGTAATTTGCTGGTCCATAAATTGCTATAGTTGGAATCTCTGTATTCCCAGACAGTATAAATATCACTGTACCATCTGCAAGCATATTTTGTCAAATCCCCTCAAATCAGAATGTGTGTTCTGCTCTTCTGAGAGCCAATAACCCAACTGCAGGCTGCCTGTCCACACTGAAACAGCTACCTGACCCAAATCTATAATGGCCTGACCCAAACTCACCTCCTAACCTTACAGTCTCTTCCTTCTGATGTTTCTGTTCAAAGCTCTCACCTCATTCCTTGTTTCCCTGGCTTAAAACTGGCATGATTTTTCTTCTTCCTGTCACGTCCCTGTTTATGTTTGTGATACATAGAACACTTCTACTTCTTTTAAGCTATGTGTACATCTTGTCTCAGCCCCTGATGAGGGTGTTTGCTCTTCAGTGGCTGATGCTCACCTTACCAGCCAGAACCTGGTGGCCTTATTTAAAGCCAAAATTTGGTCCACATCAATTAAAAGAATGAGTCTGTGAGATAGGTACTTACAAAGATAAATGAGACAGTAAAAACTACACCAGAATCAGCAAAAGATTTATTTAAAGAACTAAGATGATTCTGTAAGTCTGAAAGACAAAGGAGAAGAGGGTTATGGAAAAAAAGAGGCCCAGAGTGGAGGAAAATAAGTCATCTTTAGAGAGAGCAAAGCAGGGGAGAAAAGGAACATGGGGAGCCCATCCTTAAGTGACCTTGATTTTCCCTCACCCAGAAGCCTGAGAAGAGCCCACTGAGGATGGTGACTGAGAAGCTGCCCACCTGGTTCTCTCACACTCACCTGGGCACTCACCTCTTGTCATCTTTCTCTTCACTATCCAGGGCTCTTTTCCTTGTTCCAATAAGGAGATCACAGCAGGCTTAGAAACACAAAGTCCTAGAAGGAGGAAATAGGAGAGGGTAATGTGGAGGGGCTGTCCAAACTCCAGATACAGTCCCCAAGGCTTGAGGGAAGAGGGCAGTGCAGAGCTTGGTAACAAAGGATGGAACGTCTCAATCACAGCAGTGGTCAGGGAAGGTGGGAGGAGAGGTGGGGAAGGCTTTACCCAATGATGCCAGGTTTCTGTAGTTCTCCAGTGTCACCTTCCTATATAGGGTCCTCTGTGTGGTGCTCAGCCATGCCCATTCCTCCTGGGAGAAATCTACAGCCACATCCCCAAATGTCACCAGGCCCTGAAACGATACAACCACGCTCCTGCTAACCAGTACTCATGCCCCACAAGGATTGGGATTGTTACAAAATGATCTGTGCCCCTTCCAAATTCCTATGCTGGGGTCCAGACCCCCAGCACTTCTAAATGTGATCATATTTAGAGATGGGGCCTTTAAAGAGGTAATTTAAGTTAAGTGAGGTCATAGGGTGGGACCTAATCGAATCTGGCTGATGTCCTTATATGTACAAGAGATTCCAGGATGTACACACACAGGGAAAAGGCTATATGAGGACATAGGGAAAAGGCCCATCTACAAGCCAGGAGAGACACCTAGAGAGACCATGCCCTGTAGACACCTTGATTTCAGACTTCCAGCCTCCAGAACCTTGAGAAAAGAAATTTCTGTTGTTTTTGTTTAAGATGCCTGGTCTATGGATGCTTTGTTAAGGCATAGTGGACTAACAGAGAGGTCTAAGGTTATCTTGTCTTCATTCTGGGTTACAGACTGTATATTCAGGGATTTGGAGACCTAGGCAGCTAATTGACAGCCAGCCATGTTCTTTCACACACTCCAGAGAAAAGAAAAACAACGTGGAGTCTGCCCCTTCCTTTGGAGAACTTGCAGTTTTGTGGGGAGTGAAAGTAGGTACACACAAGAAAAACACTTGATACCAATTCAAAGCAAGAAATAATGAGGGTTAAATTGTTCTCTGAGCAACAGTTGCTAGAGCGCTGTTCAGCATGGGGACATGTGAGTGGCCTGGAAAGGCATAAGAATGGGGAAATAAACTTGGAAAAGAACCTTGAAATGTCAACATGACAAATCTTCAAGTATACAGAAACACAACCATTTCATTTCAAATGTTTCACATTGTATTTAAAGGTACCAAAGCTTAGATACGACATACTTCTATGCACAGAGGAAGGCTTCCATCCCTCTATTTCAACCCAGTCATAAAAGACAGGTTTTCAGAGATTCCAATCCTAACTACATGCTCCTTAGTTGGTAAGTCACACACATTTTTTTCAGCTTTTTTTCAAATATTGAAATATTTCAAATATGTTTCAGATATACTTTCCCAAATTAAACAAATTATTATATCTTTAAAAAACTATTGTAATTGGGGGTGGCGCCTGTGGCTCAGTGAGTAGGACATGGGCTCCATATACTGAGGGTGTCAGGTTCAAACCCGGCCCCAGCCAAACTGCAACAACAAAAAAAATAGCCAGGCATTGTGGTGGCTGCCTAGAGTCCCAGCTACTGGAGAGGCTGAGGCAACAGAATCGCCTAAGCCCAAGAGCTGGAGGTTTCTGCGAACTGTGATGCCACAGCACTGTACTGAGGGCGACAACGTGAGACTCTGTCTCTAAAAACAAAACAAAAAAAACATTGTAATTGATTTGGCACCTGTAGCACATACAACAGAGCTGGCCAGTTCAAATCCAGCCCAGGTCTGCCAAACAACAATGACAACTACAACCAAAAAA
>CAUYPK010044786.1:0-12615 GCA_963574355.1 Loris lydekkerianus
TCCCCAGGCAATTGAAGCAGTATCCAAAATACACTACTGGGACCTGATCAAACTAAAAAGCTTCTGCACAGCCAAGAACATAGTAAGTAAAGCAAGCAGACAGCCCTCAGAATGGGATAAAATATTTGCAGGTTATACCTCTGATAAAGGTCTAATAACCAGAATCTACAGAGAACTCAAATGTATTAGGAAAAGAACACGTGACCCCATTTCAGGGTGGGCAAGGGACTTAAAGAGAAACTTCTCTAAAGAAGACAGACGCAAAATCCAGAAACACATGAAAAAAAGCTCATCATCCTTAATCATCAGAGAAATGCTAATCAAAGCTACTTGGAGATATCACCTAACCCCAGTAAAAGTAGCCCACATAACAAAATCCCAAAACCAGAAATGTTGGCATGGATGTGGAGGAATGGGCACACTTCTACACTGCTGGTGGGAAAGCCCACTAATACGTTCCTTCTGGAAGAATGTTTGGAGACTATTTAGAGACCTAAAAATAGACCTGCCATTCAATCCTATAATTCTTTTACTAGGTTTATATCCAGAAGACCAAAAGTCACAATATAAGAAAGACATCTGTACCAGAATGTTTATTGCAGCCCAATTCATAATTGCTAAGTCATGGAAGAAGCCCAAGTGCCCACTGACCCACGAATGGACTAGCAAATTATGGTGCATGTATACCATGGAATACTATGCAGCCTTAAAGAAAGATGGAGACTTTACCTCTGTCATGTTTTCATAGATGGAGCTGGAACATATTCTTCTTAGCAAAGTATCTCAGGAATGGAAGAAAAAGTATCCAATGTACTCAGCCCTACTATGAAGCTAAATTATAGCTTTCACATGAAGGCTATAACCCAACTATAGCACTAGACTATGGGGTAAGGGCCAAGGAAGGGGAAGGGAGGGGGGAGGATTTGGTGGAGGGAGGGTAATGGGTGGGGCCACATCTATCGTGCATCCTAGAATGGGTAGAGGTGATAGCAGTATTGTACACAGCTATGATTTAACAATAAAAAATAATAAAAATAAAAAAGAAAATGGAGGTGAGGAGAAGGGCAAGTAACTAAAAAAAGAAGATGTTCTTGGCTGAAGAAATACTGGAAATTTCCTACTAAAGGGACCTCCTGAAAATCAAGCCATTGTGATAAAAAAAAAAAAAAAAAAAAAAACTCACTTCATCCTGGTAAAACTACAGGACTCCAACAATAGAGAGCACATTTTGAAAACTTCCAGAGGGATAAAAGCAAAGGATTTCCATAAAAACAAGAATAAAATTATCCCCAGGCATCTTGTCAATAGTAAAAACACAATTCCTTCAATACTCCGAAAGTTATTATTTGTTTTTTAATTTCAGATAAACATGAGGGTACATTTTATTAGGTCACATTGTCAGCATCTGTGAGGTAAAGTCTGAACTGTAGTTGTGTCCTCTCCTAGGAAGTGTGCTGTACACACATGCATTGTTCCCATTGGGTGGGAACTTGCCAAACCCCCCTCCACCTTTCTGAATTTAATTGAGTTTTTTTCTTAATAATTCTAAATGTGAAATTGTATCTCCAGTCAAATTAACAATCAAAGAATATCCAAATGGCCAATAAACCTGAATAGGTACTCAACATCATTACTTATCAGAGAGATGCAAATTAAACCCACAATAAGATATCTAAATGACTAAAATTACCAGCATGACTAAAATTAACAGAACTGACGATTGCTGGCAAGGATATGGAGCACTACAACTCTCCTCCATCAATGGTTGGATTGGCGCAGATACTTTGAAACCTGTTTGACAGTATCTACTATATATCCAAGAGATGTTCACAAAGAGAACATTTACTATATTGCTCGTAGCAGACTTATTTGTAATAGCCAAACTTCAAAACCATTCAAATGTCCATCAACAGGAAAATGGATGAACTCTTTGCTATACATCCGCTCAAAAGGCACAAACCACTGAAATATATGATAACATGGAATAATCTCATAGTTTGTTAAATGAAAGAAAAAAAATATGGAGTAGAAATTGGTGATATCATTTATGTCAGTGGCCACCACCCATTAATACAGTTCCTGTGGGTCATGACTGCTGATTTATATAAAATTCTGGAACAGATAAAATTAATGTCTGAGGAGGAAAGGCAGAAACACATTGATTCAGAAGGGGTAACAGTTTTTATGGGTAATCATTACATATAAACATACATTTTACTGTACCTTGAGATTTGTTTTCTTTACTGTATGGAGACTATGAACTAAAAGAAAAAGTAAAAGATAAAGAGAAATTGTCAAACAAAGGGGAGCAAAGGAAATGCATTTGGGATATGCAAGGTTGTGTATTTTCACAAACTTTATACAAACAAGATTGCTCATGGATGCAACCCAGCAAACTAGAAAATGAACCAAAGCAAAATAATATGGGAGAAGCATATAGTAGTCACTGAGTCAGATATGAATAAAAAAAGATCACTTGATGCTTGATCAATGATTCTTTGAGGGGCAGGATTCTGATAGCAAAAATTTATATTTCCTTCTCTAGAGGTTCAATGACACTACTTATTCATGCATTTTTATAATTTTAATTCTAATCTATTTATGCAATTTAAGTGGTTAAAGTCAACTTAAAGATGAAGTACAAAGGCATGTTCAGTCACAAAGCTCAAAAGCCTAGACAATGTAAAACTGGTATATGCGCAACTAGCTAAAACTAGGGTAGAAGGGATGTATTCGTTTCCCAACCGGTAGAGCTGGGAGTCCACTGGTGCGATATAAAGTGAATGAATCAAGAAATTGTTGCTTGATACCATGACTTAAATCCATCTAAACAACTAACTAGTAGAAGGAATAAAAGTAATACTGTGAGCAATATCAGGAATGAGAAGTAAGAGCAGAGGTAGTATAAGGTGAGATTCCTTACCTTTCAGAACTGATTGTCCTTAGACATTATTAGTTTCTGGATAATCTGCTCTGAAAGACAAGAAACAGTTATAAGTAATCACCAGAAGATCTTTAAAATATATAAAGGAAAAGAGAAAAAGGCTTAGTTTCCTGGGAATGAGTTCAGGGATGCGTTCATAAGAACAAAGATATTTGCATTTTATTTTGTTTATGCTTTCCTGGCTGTTTTAGTTCCCTATTTATGGGAATAAACAATCCCTCCTGTTTTGGTTCCCTATTCATGAATTACTTTAAGAAGAAAGGGAGAGAGGGATGGAGGAAAGGAAGGAGGGAGGGAAGGAGGAAGGAGAGATCAGGAGACTGCAGGGAAAGCAGACCCTGCTTTTCCTGGCCCCATCTAGGATGGAGCACTCAGTAGCAGAAGCAGGAGCTGAGCTGGAGACTATAGTTTCTTAGAAATGCAGTTAAATAATCATTATTGTGGAAAGGCAGAAACACATGTAAGAACAGAAGAAGACATTAAGGCATAGCAGGCTTGAGAACTGAGAACCCAGAAGAGCTTCTCAGTTGGAAGATTCAAGAACTCCGCAGAAAAGACTGAGAAGAGCACTGTTTTTGCAGAGGAGTGTAAGATCTCAACAGTCCTCTTCTAGTCATTTTTAGAAATTATGACACCATGTTAGCAAGCCTTCCCTTGGAGGGTGACAACCAGCACATGGTATCAAGATTCATGCCACAGCCTCTTAGTGAGGGGCTGGCCGGCTGCACTTCGTAATTTCCAAAGGGCGTCTGTCCTCATTTAGATTGTCTAGTGTGGTATCTTCACATCAGTGTAGAGGTGACGGAAATGTGGCTCCGAGGGGTTAGGGGGTCCACAGATCCAGTGTGGGGGGGACTTAGGACACTTGGCTGCTGGAACCCCAGGACCCCCAGATGTTTGGAGGAAGAGCTCAATCTCAGGCTCTGAATAAGACCAGTGGCATCCCTCCCCAGAGCTCGCCACCTCACCTTGGCCTGTTGCCTTTGTCCTTTTGTCTCCATTTCCACTGTCTCCAGCCTCAGACTGGGCTTGTATGGCTGGAACCCAGA
This sequence comes from Loris lydekkerianus, assembly GCA_963574355.1. NCBI lineage: Eukaryota > Metazoa > Chordata > Mammalia > Primates > Lorisidae > Loris > Loris lydekkerianus. The sequence goes on from CAUYPK010044786.1 coordinate 3,994, forward strand.
AGCTGCATTCAGAGCCTCCTGCTGAGACATTCCTCGTCCAGGACACATCCATATATTCACATTTTCTCTCACTGTGGTCAAGCGGTGGGATAGGACGGAACATGTGTATAGCTATGAGGTCTTTAGTCAATTTGTGGACATGCTTTGGGCAAAGGACCACGTGCTAACACTTGTATGGTGGTAGGTCCCTATCACAAGGAGTGAGCGCTACAAACACTGCTGCTGCACAAATGTGGCACTAAGGGTATGCAGTGGTGGTGAGGTTAGGAGGATAATACAGGGAACTTTCCAAATGAATTCTTTTTAACCAGAGGAAGTCATGAAATAAAACTATTTCATGTAAGTACAGGAAAGCAGCTGTATAAAGTGAGAAGCCAAAGTTAAGATTTTGTCACTTTTCTATAACAATGTAAAAATTATACTTACTATGGAACATGAAAAATAGAAACAAAATTTAGGGCACTTTGTCCTAACTTAGCTGACCTGACCTTTTAATTGTATGGTCACGGGGAAGAAACCCACACCTGCTGTTGGGTTCCAACCTGAGGATTCTCCCAGCAAGGAACCAGAAGACAAGACATCCTTGTCCTCTGGGACTAAGGATGGAGCTTGGAACCCAGGTCAGTGTATTCGGTTTCCCAGGAGAAGCACCCAGTTTATCCACTGCCTCTTGTCCTTAACCTAGTCCCACACTCAACTGCAGCAGGGAGAGGATGCAAAGGGGTTAAATTAACTCCTCTCCCCAGAGCTTCCTTAGCACGTTGCCCATCCCCACACATTTCTCCTAAGACTTTTGAATTTAATTTCATCCCACTTTGCTCTGAGTGAAAGAAGAACAAAAATAATTTAAAATAAATTTTGCAGTTAGGCAATGCTTGCCTTCATTCAGCATCTGCCTGGACCAGCTGATTAGCTGTCTGGTTCAAGTGACCCAAATGGCGTCTCTGTCATTCCTGTCATTTTTATCAGCTAAAACGTGGTGCCAATGTTCCTTGCTACAAAGTCAGTAGGAAGGTGCTCAGGGACCTCCTAAGCCAGCCTGGGCTCTCCCCACTTGCAGTACTGTCATCAGCCTCACTCATCTACCAACACGGAAGAATTCGGCCTCCCAGTTGAGGGTCCTACAGCTCCTGGGTTCCCTTTTTAGTTTGTGAACTTACTTGTTCAATGTGTGACCCCCACAGAACCCACTCCATGTGGATCCCCTGCAACCTCCTTAATGGGTCCCCTGTCCCCTAGTCCCCTATACCTTCTTTGTTGGGCTCACTCCTGTCCCAAGGGCCCTGAAACCACAGCCACCTCTGGTCCTGCTGCCTCTTTTCCTGTTCTGCTCACTCACCTCTTTGAATTCCATGACAGAGTTTGGGCACGCTTCTGATTTCCCCAGGGGAAGAGAGAACAAAGCCAACCCTGTGTTCTGGCCTTCGTATTAAGCACTTATAGGATTTTCAGTCTTTATCCTCCAAAATGACTTCTCTATAAGTCCCAGGTGTCTTTAGACTAAAAATGTCTGTCACTTTTTGCCCACTTTTAATTGTATTACAATTGTATCTGCTGCTAGTGGCCATGTCTGTACAGAGCCTCAGGAAGAAGGTAAAGGGGGAAGGGAAAGGCAAATGAGCCCAGTGCACTTACTATCCCACTGCCCTGTCCTGCTGACTCCATTCCCCACACATTTCTGGGAATGTTCCTCTTCTGCCTTTCCTGCTGCACCATCCCGCCCAGGCTGTAAGGGCTACTAAGCCACCAAAAGCTTGACTGCCAGTGCTGCTGCTGCTGCCACCACCAGAACAAGTGAGCACCCTCCCTCTGCTCTCATGGGAAGTACAGATGTGCTCTGAGCTTGCCTGTCTCAGGGAGGTGCCCTCCTGCCTTCTTCCCTTGGGAATTCTGGCTGCCTTTCAGTCCTAGATCTTAGCACTTACAACTCCCATATGGTGGCCTTGCACAAACTGCTACCTCCACCTGGAGCCTTCCAGTCCTCCAGCATGCCAAGTATACTGATCTTTCAAAATCCCCACCTCCAGTCTCTCCTTTAAAGGTCCTAGGATGAATCCTCCCACCCCCACCACATGTGCATCTTACCTACATTCCTGCAACTGCTTAAGAGCAACCTTCCTTATCTGAAAGGTGGCTCTGGGAGCAGGAACTGAGCTGCATTGCTCACCTTTGCATCCCTGGCTCTTTGCATGTGCTCATGAAATGTTTACTGGATGTGCAGATTTGTCTGACACTGTTTCTCTGCCAAATTTAGAGCTCAGCCCTGCCAACTTGTCTGAGACACTGATTCATAGCTGAGCTTTGGTTTATCCCCCTCTCTCAGGAGCTAAGATGGGTTCTGTTCCCCTCTTGGATTCTAGGGCTCATCATATTTCAGAGGCTCTGAGTGGAACTCACACGCAGACTGTCACCTTAATCACTGAGTCATCTGACTCTTTCTCATCACCGCTTCAGGCACAGGCCAGCATGGGAATTGACTCCAACGATAAACGGGGAAAATGGCAGGTTCCTGGAGAGGTGGATGTTAATATTTGATTCTAACATGGGAGCTGTGCGTGGCTCGGATGTGTCAGAGCAAAAGGCAAGACTAAGGGAGAGACAAAGGCAGCTGCAGAATCAAACTGGCAGCTCAACTCCACTGAGGACCGGGACTGGAACAAGCTGCGTTCACTGCATTTATTGAAAAGATTATTCTTTCCTTATTGGATTATCTTGTCTTGATATCTTTGTCAAAAGTAAATTTCCCATAAATACGAAAATTTATTTCTAGACTCTCAATTCTAGTCCATTGCTATGTCTATCCTATACCAATACAACATTGTCTTGATTACTATAGCTTTATAGTAAGTTTGAAACCACAAAGTCCTCAAACTTTGTTCTTTTTTCAAGATTATTTCAGCTATTCAGGGTCCCATAGGAAAGTGAGGATCAGCTTGTCAATCTCTGCCAGAAAACCAGCTGGACCTTTGCAGGTCAATTTAGAAAACATTGCCATTTTAACAGTGTTAAGTTACAACACCCCAGCTCTGATAGACTTGTTTAATACATCTATTCACTCTCAGTTAATAACTTCCTCAAGGAAGGACACAGAGCTCAAATCCAGAATTTCATTTCTATTGAAATAGGGGTTTTGTTTGTTTGCTTTACTTCTTATCTGTGCCTGGTCCTCTGCCAGTTGCTACAAAAACCCCATTCATAATGGACACACTCTGGCTGTCCTCAGTGGTTGATAACAGAACTGTTGGCACCCTGGTAAGGCAATGCTGAAGACTGAAGTGTCTTGATTTTTTCTCCAGACATTGTGGTGCTTGTTACTAGTCTGTTACAGGTCAATTTCTGTGGCTCCTAGGAGAAAATTGCTTTCCTTGGAAACTCATTGGCCTTAGACACAAATGGGCCAATGGGGCAGAAAATTCCAACAGAGGTTAAGAGCATTAGTCCATTTCTTCACTGCCCTAGGGGAACCAGTTGCTACCAGAACACAGCAGAGTCAGAAATCATCTACTGTTTCCTGTACTTCAGTGAAACAAAATTCGGAGATATAGAAGATACAAACTTAGTTTAATTTTCAGAAGCCACAATTATGAACTCCATCAGGAGATGTTAATTTGCGTCTTATGCTTGTCAATGTCAGTTCACACCATCATGAACCTCTCCTCCCTCAAATACTTTCCTTCCAAAAGTAAGCTATGTTAGAATTCTTGGAATGGGAAATTCTTACCTGGGCTTGCACCTCTTAGCCAGGTAGTCCTGCGGTCACACTTTCAGTGAGAGGCCTCACACTGAGGCTCCCTGGGAGAGCTTGGTAAGGAGACTCCAAGTTGGTGAATTAATAAAGTGCTGTAGGCCAGCCCAACAGGCCTTACATGGAAGAGAGCAGAGCCTCTCAGGGACCAGAGTCTGGGCCCTTTGATTAACATTCTTGGCTCTGCTTCAATCTAAACACATTCTCATCTTAACTTGAGCTAGATATTTAGGATCTGGCCACAAACACCTTCTTGGAAAATTTTTAATGTTCTAATCCTTCCAAATTACCAGATACACTGCCAGCTAGTGATCCATATGACACAGGGTGATTACCTTTTGTTCTCTGAAAGAAGAATCTAGAAAGGAAGCCCAGCTCTGTCAGAGGATCTGTGAGGGTAGAGGTTGGGGCTGGCCTACCCTTATGCCACCTCAATTCTCCCCACTGCAGCTTAACTGCAGTTTCAAGAGGAGGAGCATTGACCTGTTGAGGAACTACAGACTCTCTGAAGTTGGCAGGGGTTAGGTGGGCAGAGATCTGGATAGGGGTGGAAGTATTATAGAATTATTAGCAAAAGTGGCTAAGTTTGAAATTCTACTAAAGTAGAAATTTTTATAATAAAAGTCTTTTTAGCTTTTGATCAGTAACCTGAGCATTAATTGAATCAACTTCTATTTTAATTTCTGCCTTGCTTTTCATAAAAACAGTAGTTCTTTAGGAAGGACTAATTGGTTCAATAAATTGTGAGCCAGCACCAGCCTCCAGGTATCATCTCTGTCCCTGGACAGTAGCAGTCAGGCCCTCATGGGCTGACATTTGTTTAAGGTAAAGAGACACTAATAATGGAAATGTTACTGGAATTTCACTCTTCAGTAGGTCCTTGGTCTGAGGGATTTGAGGAATGAACCCAGGGACCACAGATCAGCAGCAAGACAGGATTTTATTAGAAAGGAATACAGAAGAAGCAAAAAGCACCAGAGCTTCTGGAAGGGGGAAAGAACTAACTGTGGAGTCTCTACATGGGCTTTTATCTAGGAGCATTAGGTCTTAAGAATTACACTCAGCCAGGACTTGGCAAATTAGAAACACATTTTCAAACTTAATGAGTGTTATTAACAACTGATTGAATGTAATTCCTTCAGCTCAGGGAAAAGGGAAGGGTGTTCCCTTCATCAACTTGCCCAAGCCTAGGAAAACTGGGGTCCAAAGAACATATGCTCAGGAAAAGACAGAAGAGGCAGAGGTAGGGGTCCACAGTGCTGAAGTCTGAGTGCTAATGCGGAGGAGAAAGAACCTGTTTTTATTGAGTTCCTCAACAGGTGATTTAAGTAGGATATGTCTTTAAAATATGTGGGAGACATATTCATGTTCTCAGAATCACATGGCAGATTTAAGGCTCTGAGAGACAACCCAGGGCCTTGCAGGGAGTGCTTGGCACAGCCTGCTCAGTTTGGGGTCACATAACACTGCCTGTGTTCTTTCTATCATGCCTTCCTCACCTCTCTCTGAAAGAGCTCACGGGAATTGGAAACCCAGAGGCCTCCACAGTGCTGAGTGTGAGGACCCTCTACACCCTCTCTGTGTATTTCTTAATGTGGAAGAAATTGAATGATAGTGGGCTGTAAACTGAAATTCCAAAGAGGAGTGAGAGAGCAACCCCTTGTCCCAAGTCATGGTGCTAGGGAGAAGCTCCCCCTGGTCCATCAGTTCTAACAGAGGGCACTCTGGACAAGCGGCTCCAGGAGCTTCTCAGCAGGAAAAGCACATCCCTGGGGCCTTGCCCCCAGCCACGTCACCCCCATACTCACACTCTGAGCTAATGCTATCTTTAACCCCATCTTTTCTGTTCCCTTTTCATCTGGCAGGTGAAGAATTGCCTCATTTCAGCATTTAACATTTTTCATTGTCTGTATTACAAGACCTTATTTACTATCTGGCTTCTGTTCTCCCTCCTCTGACACCACACTGAGGTGACCTTTTAATACCTAGAGGGAATTTATGTTTTATATCTGCATACATGTGAAAATAAATGAAGAATGGGTCTCCAGGTTTAGGGGCAGGGCAAGGACTCAGCTGGAGACATTTTAGAAACTATTCTGCAGCTTGGAGCCTTGAGTCAGTGCATAAGAAAGAACTGTCACATCAGCAGCCTGGTAGTGTCCTCAGCAGATCATCACCAAATATGGGCAGTGACTTTGCAGAATATAAAGGGCTATTTAACCTAGTGTGCAAAGTTCATTAACGGTATTATTGAGAAGAAAATCACATCTCTAGTGGCCTCCAGTATGTCTATATTTAAAGTCATATGTGTGAGCAGTTTCCTCTTGCCCATCACCAGCATGAGACAGACCCAGGTATGCTCCAGGTAGACCTCTGTGGGTCCATGTACCCACCAGACCAGTACAGACAGAAGACACTCACTTCAGCTTGGATGGTGCTCTGTGACCAATATGGGGAGCCTTTGAGGTGCCCAGGCTGTGATTAACTGAAGTGGGGCTGATTTGAATGTTAGGCCTCACTTCCAAGGGCAAGTCTTTGAGTAGGTCTCCTCACCACCCAAGGTCTCCTCTTTCCTGCCTGGGACTTACTCCTGTGCAAATGAATGGCTGACATCAACTTTCGTCCATCCCAGAGCCTGGGGGCACTTGCCTGATGCTTGGTAGAGCAGCCTGCATTCTCAGGTATTCTCCCAGGCCTAGGAGTATAACAGGGAGTGGGCCACAAAGCTGCAGCTACTCTCCTGCCTAGGGACACGTCCAGCTGTGGAAGAGGCTCTGACCAAAAGGACCCAGACCTGGGGAAAATCCTACCCTGCCTCTTTTCTCCAGCTTGATCTCACATCTCAAAATAGCACTCTCATCTGTCAGCTTCCCAGGCTTGATGTAACAAAGCAGAAACAGATATGAACTTCTCACACTGTGCTTTTGTGCTTTTCAGCTTCAAAAATAGCACGGGCAGAAAAAGAGTTGGCAGAAAGAGACCCAGTGCTTCTCCCACAACTGGTGTGCAGTCTCAGCTCCCATACTGATCTTTCCCTTCTCTGCAGAGGACCCTAACAGAATGTGCTGCCTTAGTGCCCCTTGTGCCAGGGGTAGTGGTAGTGCTATGAAGAGAGAAACTCTGTTAGGGAGTGTTATGCTGTGGTTTAGCCCTGCAGAGAGGGATGAGGAGGAGAGGTGGCTGCCTCATGGATGTCCCTGGAACCCTAAACCAGACTGAGGGCTCAGCAGCTCAGTACAGAGCTCACTGGGGGCCTGTAGACACAGGCAGACTGCAGGAAAACTCAGATTGACTGGTGAAACAAAATGTGCCACATCCCTCCTTTTGGCTGACAATGCCCTGTAAGGGGTCATTTGTCATGATGTAAAAGTAGAGCCGTGCCTGCTACATTGTGGCCCAGGAAAGATTCTTTTACAGGGAGAGGCAGCACAGTGATTTGGAAATGGTTTTAATATTTTGCATGTGGGCCATGTGTTTCCAAAGAACGAAAAAGACTTGTTTATTCATACACTTAAAAACACTAACATGATTGTTTTCACTTCTGGATTCAGAAATAAAACTTGAATATGAAAAATGTCTTCATTAAAATATGTTCATTAAGTCAGTGTTTTCTTCTAAAAACATAACCCCCAACGTCTTGTTTGCTGGTTGCTGTGCTTTTAGGTACAAACATCTGCTCCTGGCAGGTGGGCCCCTGCCATGTGGGTGAGCCATGGCTCTGCATGTCTTGCACATGCAGCTTTCTTTTTTCTTTATTATTTTTAATTATTAAGGGTACATAATGTCTATATATCCTTATGGGGTACATGTAGTGTTTTAATACAGCCATCAATATAAATTAATCAAAATAGGGCAACTGGAGTATCCATCACCTCAGGCAATTAACATTTCTTTGTGTTAGAAATTTTTCAGTTCTACTCTTATGCCTATCTTAAAGCATACCCTAACTTACTCTTGAGTACAGTCACTTTGTTGTGTTACCAAATATTGTTCATTCTACCTAATTATCTGTTTTTGTACTCATTGACCATCTCCACTTTATCACCTCGCTTCTCAGTCTCTGGTAACCATCATTCATCACTCTACTCTCTGTCTCTGTGGGAACAATTGTTTTTGATATTTAGCTCACACATATAAGTGAGAACTGTGCTTAGGTTATTTCACTTAACATGATGTTTTCTAATTCCATCCACATTGCTGCAAATGGCAAGATTTCATTCTTTCTTGTGGGTATGTGATGATTCTATTGTGTATATATATCACAATTTCTTTATCCATTCATATCTTGATGGACACTTAGGCTGATTCCAGTAAGAAATCATGGCTATTGTGAATAGTGCTGCAATTAACATGGGAGTGCAGGTATCTTTTTGATATATTGAATTCCTCATCATTGGATACATACTCAGCAGTGGGACTTCTAGGTCATATATTAGTTGTATTTTTAATTTTGTGGGGAATCTCCATACTGTTGTCCATTGGAGTTGAACTAATTTACATTCCACCAATAGTGCACTCTCTGTTTCTCTATGGCTAGCATGATGACAGTATAAGGACTCTTGGACTGCTGGTCTTATGGGTCATCAAGCCATCAATGGAACAAAAAGTTGATTTTTGGAAAAGATTAACATAATTGATAAACCTTTGGCCAACCTAACCAGAAATATAAAAGTAAAATGTCTAATATAATCTATCAGAAACGATAAAGGAGAAATAACAAGACACCTCAGAAATTGAAAAAATCCTCAATGATTACTACAAAAATCTCTATTCCCAGAAATTTGAAAATCTGAAGAAAATGTACCAATACCTGGAAGCACGCCACCTTTCTAGACTCAACCAGAAAGAATTAGAAATCTTGAATACACCTATATCAA
>CAUYPK010044787.1:0-22672 GCA_963574355.1 Loris lydekkerianus
GGGTGTCATCTCGGCTTTTGTTTATCTTTTAACAATTTTTTTGGGTTTTTTTTTTTTTTGATATTAAAAACACAACTTTACCGTGGCAAAATTTTTAATAATAGTCAAAAAAAAAAAAAAAAAAAAAAAAAAAAAAAAAAAAAAAAGTGAAAATACAATGGTTCAAATAAGATAGAATTTTATGTCTCCCCCACATAACAGTCCAGAATTAATTGATAATTTAGACCATGTATGTTTTTCTGCTCCATGAAGTAATTCAGAGACTGAGTTTTCTCTATCTTGCAGCGATGTCATTCTTTAGGGTGTTGTCATCTTCAAAGTTTGCTCTTTGGCTTTATGTTGTGTGTTTGAGTCTGGGGTAAGGGCAAGGAGAGAAGGAATGACTAGATAGTAGTTCAAGAAAATTCCTTTCTAAGAGATTTGATCAACAGGTTGCACACTTTTTAAAACATTCTACTGGCTAGAATTTAGTCATATACTCTGCCTAGATAACAAGGAATGCTGGAAAATATAGTCTCCAGCTTGGCAGCACGTCTTTGGTTAAAATGTGGGATTTCTACTTATAAATGGAAGAAGTAAGGATGAATAATAGACAGTCTCTATCATAAAACATTGATTTCTGGTAGAAGGGATAATAACATCAAAGTGTTCATGCTCCCCTTTCTCGCCTGAGTCACTGCAGCTGCACCCAGTGTGTTCTCATGGAGAACACCAAGGCTGTTAGAGGAGCCAGGGGGTGGAGCTGGAGAGCTGACCAGCTCCAGATTAACAAGGCAACTTTTCTTGCTTTGAAGTCTTTCTGTGGGATCACTTTGTTGTTGATAGCCTTGAATAAGAAACAAATCTACAAATACATTTTTATTGACAACTTAGTGTGTGCAAAACATTGCCTTGGGAGTTCTGAGAGCTGAAAGAAATTTGAGATGATTTTTGCCTCCCAAAAGCACAAAGTCAACTTGTGTAGATTCAATCTTAAGAAGCTAAGGAGCAATAAGATCATAAAATAATGATCGGACACCCATTTACCCACTATGGCTGTGCAGCACAAGAGGCCCTTAGGGTGCATTGAAGTCCTATCTAAGCTTCCTGTTGCACAGGCTGTCTCATGCAAGAGACAGCAAAGCCAAAGCACCAGTACTGAATAGTAAGGGGCTAGAGAAAGAAGACATTTTAAGACTATGTAGACTGGGGACTGATAACTCCACTCAGTCCCAACCATCTATCTCCTCATGCCCACGCATGGCCCAGTGAGTTCTATGGAGAACAGCACAGTGGAGTCCAGAGATGAAGAGTATGCTGGGATGGACGTTGTCCCAGGAACATTCCGGAAGAAGCAAATGTTATCTATCACTGGAAGAGAGATAAAATGGTGGATGGAGGAGGGGGACATGAAAGGCTGTGTGAGGATGAAGTGAGAGGGGCAAGGACCTGGGTCAGTTTTTTTTTTATTGTTGGGGATTCATTGAGGGTACAATAAGCCAGGTTACACTAATGGCATTTGTTAGGTAAAGTCCCTCTTGCAATCAAGTACCATGGCATCATAGCTCACAGAAACCTCAAACTTCTGGACTCAAGCAATCCTCTTGCCTCAGCCTCCTGAGTGGCTGGGACTATAGGTGCCTGCCACAACACCCAGCTAGTTTTTCTATTATTATTATTATTATTTTTTGTAAATAGAGACAGAGTCTCACTCTTGCTCTGGCTGGTCTTGAACTCCTGAATCCAAGCTATCCACCCACTTTGGTCTCCCAGAGTGCCATGAATGAGTTCAGGCATGAGCCACCAGGCCTGGTCCTTGGATCAGTTTTAGAAAGGACCATGAATATGCCATCGAAAAATCTTCTGGATGTGCTGCCTAGTGTGGGAAGCAACAGAGTGGGCTTGCCTACGGATAATTTAAAATAACACACTACCCCAAGTGGCACCAGTGGCTCAAAGGAGTAGGGAGGGCACCAGCCCCATAAGCTGGAGGTTGTGGGTTCAATCCCAGCCCTGGCCAAAAACTGAAAAAAAAAAAAAAAAAAAAAAAAAAAATAATAATAATAATAAAATAAAATAAATAAATAGCACACTACCCCTAGACAACAAAGAAGCGTTACTTAGCAACGTTAGGCTTTTAAAGTGAGTGTAAGTTGCTGATCACGGTGGTTTCTTCCAGAACCTAGAGCATATACAAAAGGTCTATTCTGAAGATCTATATTTAAGGAGCGAGGCATCTTTTACGGACTTTGTTCTTTGAGTGTTTTACCAAGTTTTGTTGATTTTGTTTGGTCAGCCTAGTCTCACACAGCTTTCTTTGGGACTTCGTAAATGCAAATGTCTACAGAAGGGAAAGAGCAGTGGTTCTCTGGCACCTCCCCAGGCCCGTCCCTGCCTCAGAGCAGTGTGCAGTTTGCTCTATCACTGCTGGTTCTTAGCACAAAGCCTTGAAAAGGTGGACAGGCTTGTACATTTGTGTTTTCATACTGAGGGCAGTTACTTTCTGAACCATTAGGTGACATTTCTTTCACCAAACATCAAAATAAGGTGAGAAGAAAAGCTTATGTAGAGTAATTCCACTCTCAGTTACGTTAAGGAAATGTAGAGCGTAAGGAGTAGTTGAGTACAGGACCAGGGGCACCTTAGACCCTGAACTTGCAGCATCCTTCCATAGGTCAATGGAGAGCACGTAGTGAGACATTTGTTTTATAAAAATATGTAATATAGGTGTATTAGTGCTTTACTAATGCCATGTGAAGGACCCAGTGATACTATTTTGGGCTTTTCATCATTTCAGGCTTTTGTCCTCCATTTTAAAAGCAACCTGAAAATCCTTTGTTTCGTTTCTTAGTAAACCACACCCCTCCCTATCTCCTGAAATGCGTCCCTATCTCCCAGAGTGAGTCAGAACCCCCCAACCCCACCGTTGAGATTGGCCGGACCCTATCAGCCTTAAATTCTAGTGTCAGCATAAGAGATAGACTACCCAAAGGCCAGACTTTGTTTCCCGCCCATCACCCCATAACCACTGCATAAAAACCCCTGCCGGCAAGGAGCACAGCACTCTCAGTCCCATTTGCATCTGGGAACGCCGGCAGCCCTGGCACCTGAATAAATGCCCTTGTGTGATTTGCATTGGTATCTGGCTTTCTCGTATGGTCATTGGGGAGTCCCATTCTCGGGTGTAACACATGCACAGTAACAGGCCCCAGAGTCTTAATAAATTGTGTTGAATGATGGGATTAATTAATCTCTGTAAAGTAGTTGTGGATCAAACATTGACAAGAAAAATCATTAATATATTTCTGCTTATAGTATAGTTTTTTTTTTTTTTTTTTTTTTTTATAAAGCCTCAGAAATTTTGAAGGAGGGAAAGGAAAAGAAGCACCAAAAAAAATAAAAAATAAAAAATAAATAAATAAATAAGAATCAGCTCCAATTTTGCCTTTTATAGATAATCACTATTAACATTTGGGTGTATTTCTTCTGGTCTTTTTCTGTGTAAACCTTTGTTCTGATATAAATTTTAATGTGTTTAAACAAAGTACGTAACTTAGAGAATAGAAGCATATATTAAAAAAGTACTACATGGATTTACTAAGTTTTATTCCCTGTTGTTGTCTTAAAACAAAAGAAATCTGCATTTATACATAGCTATACCTTGTATGAGTCACCATTAGTTTAATCAGCTGTATCAACACACACTTCATATTGTGCATACGCTCCTTCTTACTTTCGATTTTAGCAGCACTCAGTTGTGGTCTAAACTAAAACAAAACAAAATCCGAAAAGGCAGGAGAAAAAGCCTCAGCATGTTTGGAAAACATTCAGCTTTCTAATTTAAATAGCATTCAGCACTGTGTGCCATTTGTCAACTCTGACTTTCTTTACTGAGGTTTTCATAAAAAGAAGAAAAAACTTAGAGGCCTATGTGTCCCCCCCTGTTGGATATTTTGCCAGTGGATATGATTGCAGCCCCTAAAATTGGCTTCCAGAGAAGCCTCCACTCCAGAGATCTATGGTGAAGATAGCGGTGGGGACAGCAAAATATTTTAATACATTGGCCTTGTATAATTGGACACTAGCCTTGTTTTCCATAAGCCTTGGAAGGTTGTCCACATACTTAGAAGTTAAGGCTTTTTTTTGAGTACCATCCACTCTATTGATATGCTAGACAAAATAACAGGCTTTTCTTAAGTATGATATAAAAGGATTTATATGAATGGCATCTATTGTTCAGTTAGGACGTCCCCCACTCCTGTTTCATCTGCATTGCTATCGAGCTGTCCAGGAGGTACGGCTGGGAAGGGTAGGGGGAGGCCGGTATGTGCTCTCCCAACTCTTCACCACAGACACGGCTGCCAAAGCTGAAGCAGCCACACAGAGAGCTAAGGAAACTTTAAAAACTTAATTAAGGGGAAAAAAGCAAACAAAATAATACTATAGTGGATTTACTTAGTGCTGTAGCCTCGCCAGGGAAACCACAGAGTATGCATTTATATGTTTCTTATATAAGACATATCTAATTAAGACAGGAGATAGGACAATGAGCTTTCTTCCAAGTTCATTTAAATACATGTTTATGCTGTGTTTCAATCCCCTGTGGGGTAATGTAATGATGATCCAAAAGCATAAAAGCAATTTGATTAAGCAACTGTAGACTTACATGAATACTTTTAGCTGTAAGTACTTAGGATTCAATTGGTACGCCAGACCCTGTGCAAAAGCTATCCACCCAGGCTGAGCAAGCCTCCCACACCTGAAGACAATGCTTTCCAGGCTGAACTGATTGCCCATCACCAATGTAAGACCCTTTTTCTTCTGCCTTACCTCTTTAGCTCAAAAAATATACTTGTGCCTTATTTTTTGCTCCTTTCTTTAATGATTTTAAACTGGGCTTCAATTTGGAGAAATGATAATTGTTTACAAGTCACCTAAAGTATCCAAATTATACGCATCTGAATAAAAGGAAAGTTAAGAAGGGGGAAGCAAAATGTCACTCTTTGTTATGGTTTGTATTATGTTTTATATAAAACATATAAAATGGGCTTCTTCAAGTGTGGTCTATGGTCTAACAGCATTGGCATCACCAACTTGTTAGAGAACCAGGATGTTAGGTCTTGCTGGGCACTCACTGAATCTGCACCTGTACTTTAACAGGCCATCCAGATGACTAGTGAGAACATTAAAGTTTGAGAAGCATCGATTTGGATAAAGGCCTTCTGGAAAATCCTTCCTCCCTCACCTCCCCACTGCCCATCTTCCTGAGATAGCATGTAGGTTCTCCATGATAGTTTTGTGATAGCTACAATTTCACTAGGCAACAGGAATTTTTCAACTCCCTGATAATCTAATGGGGCCACCATTTTATATGTGATCTGTTATTCACTGAAATGTGTGCAATGCGTGATTGTATTTAAATGTAGTACTGTGAACAAAAAATTTCTTTAATATTATACAATTACATATGGCAAAATAGATGCTCTGTTGAATGTTTATTCTGCCAGTGTTCTTGAAAAGGCTATATAATTCCATCATATTTCCATAAAGGAAGAATACAGCTATATCCTTTTCCTTTTGGTTAATATAGATCCCATTTGACCTAACTTTGAAATGTATGTTTTATCACTGATTGCATCTCTTGTGACATTCTTACATTTTAAAATAATCTCACCTGATTCATAACATTATTGTGCTATCCAAAAGGCTATTTGGAGTTTAAGTTTTAATAAGATAATTAAAATGAATAAACTAATTTTGTGATTTGCTCTAAAGTTTTAAGCCTAATTCTAAGAATTTTGTGACATTTGCTAATACGTTTGTAAAGAAATACTGTAATCATTCATTGCTTATTTGTTAAAACATTCCTGGTACAGTCTTGAAAATAACATTTGAGAAGTTGCAGTTTCAGAATAATGTGGTTTCTAAGTCTCTTGAGGTCCCACTCTTCATTCCATAAATAAGTAATTCTTCCTTATCATTGTTTCTATAGAATGGTACGGAGAGAATGAACACTGATTTTCACTTAATTTGTCATACTCATTCTCAGCCAACATGAGTAATACAAAAGACCAAGAAGTTCTGTTCTTGCCAGTGGTCCTGAGAATCTGTCAGATACTTTAGGATTTATCTTGAATCAGTAAGCTCAGCCCAGGTATACAAAAGATTATCATTTCAAGAACAACGCTTCTTGTTATACCAACGAAAGCCACCATGCTTATTTAATAGTAAAAGCTCAGATGTGAACTCTGGTTTAAGGATTTCCACAGACAAGTGACACCAGCAATATAGTAGAGTAGGAGCTTTTTGCTGTCACCTCCCTGTGGAAGCCTCGACTTTGATAACTACTCATGGATGAGATTACCTTTGTAAGAGTCTCAGAGTCCAGCAGAGACTAGACAGCACAATTCTTGAGCAATAAGTATGAGAATAGATGTAAGGGAGAGAATAAGAAAAACTGTTTCACTTTACTCACATCACCACTCCTCCAAGGTGGCACAGAGACCTCCTTGGCCTGTGATTGCTCCCACAGAGGAAAGTGAGAGTGTACGGACTCCCTTCACTGTGCTCTTCACTCCACTGCAATGATCTGGAACTGAGTCTACAACAACTCCAGCGTATGGCTGTATGTGAAGTCATGGATACAATTAGTTTGTATACAAACTAAATACAATTAGTCTGACTGTGGTAATAATTCCACATTTTTTCTCTCTCTATATATAGAAAGACATCACATTGCACACCTTAAATATACACAATTTTTTTATTTGTCAGTAAAATGCCTCACTAAAACTGGAAAGATAATCTTAAAAAGTAAAATAAAAAGAATTTAGTCTGGTCACATCGTTATTTAATTTAAATTCAGTATATCTAACAGTAATGTGATGTTCTAAAATGAGAATGAAGTTAAAAAACTTATTTCTTAAAATAGTTCATGCAGATTCTGCTATCGTTTACACGGCCATTATCGTCTTCATCATTAACTTAATCACCACTTTCTATGTGCCAAGCACTGACTAGTCTAAATACTTTTTAGTCTTAAAAAGTCTAACAAGTAAATTGTTAAATTATGCAAGAAGTTTTTGAGAGACATAACATAATTTTGTTTTGTTTTCTTTCCTTTTCTTTTCTTTCCACTTCTTTTTTGAGAGAGCATCCCAGTGTAGAGTGCTATAGTCACTGCTACCTCAAACTCTTGGGCTTAAGCAATCCTCTTGCCTCAGCTTCCCAAATTGCTGGGACTACAGGAGCCTGCCATATGTCCAGCTCTGTTTTTTTTTTTTCTTTCTATTTTTAATAGAGATGGGGGGTCTCACT
This sequence comes from Loris lydekkerianus, assembly GCA_963574355.1. Lineage (NCBI taxonomy): Eukaryota > Metazoa > Chordata > Mammalia > Primates > Lorisidae > Loris > Loris lydekkerianus. The sequence goes on from CAUYPK010044787.1 coordinate 7,297, forward strand.
CTTGCTCAGGCTTGTCTCAAACTCCCGAGCTCAAGCAATACACCTACCTTGACCTCCCAGAGTGCTAGGATTGCAGGTGTGAGCCACTGCGCTGGGCCCATTATTTTCATTTTAAGAGCAGTAAGATGAGGGCTAGGAGAAATTAAATAACTTGTTTAAGATCACATAGTTAATAAGTGGCAGAGCTGGAATCCACTTGATTATGATTTAGTTGCCTTACATTTGTGAAATAATAGCATACTGTAAATTTTTTCTAAATTGGGGAGGGGGGAAGAAAAGGAATAACTTCCTTTGTCAGATAGCACTTTAGTATTTGCCTATGCACAGTTTTGACTTACTTTCTCTTTCTGTATGTCAGATGGTAATGGAATTATGAAGTTGAAATCATTGTCTAAATTATTATCGTACTTTTTAATTTTAAGAGTGCCAAGTACAATATAATGAAAACACAGGTCATGCCTTTGATGGGAATGTGGTATTATATCCATTTTTATACTTTGGTGGCACAGATTTTACCCTGAGAACAATGGGAAGCTTTAGAAGCCTTTGAGCTCTGGGTAACATATGAGTGAGGTCATATTTCCAAAAAATTACAGTAGAACCTCCGTGGTTGACTACCTCCCTACAATTGACCACCTCCTTAGGTTGACCTAATTTTCATAGGCTAGACAAGCACCCATATGTATGTGTATCAGTGCAGTAGGCCTAGTTCCTTATGTTGACCACCTCTGTATTTGACCCTGTATGTTACAGTCCCTTGGGTGGTCAATTTACAGAAGTTCTACTGTAATTTGGATATTTTATGTTCTATTCATTGGAAGTAGAAAAAACTAATGAAAGGTAATCCAATTAGAAGACTATTGCAATCAAAGGTTGCAAAGTCTAGGCAGGTGGGACAGTGAAAAGGGAAAAAAAGTGATTCATTAACAAAGTCACAACAAGGATTCCCCAATAATGAGACATAGGAAGAGAAGAAAATATGTCACAGGTGCTACCCACGTTTTGAGTCTGGGTAAGTTGAGGAGTGGTGGAGACAGAAAGGCCTTTGGAGAAAACTGATTAGTTCACTTTTGAACAGGGGCTCTCAAGGGATGACAGGCTATCCAGTTTGGGCTTATCCAGTGGCCATATAGAGAGGGAGACTGAAAGTGTGTAGAGGTCATAAGTGCGTGTAAGATTTGGAAAGGGTTTCCTGGTAGTCTTCCAGGTAAGGGTCCTGCGAGGGCCTCTGCAGTGGTTAGAGTGGGCCTGACCAGGTGGGGGCAGCAGAGCTTTAGCACTGACTGGGCATTAATGTTTGCCTTGAGCTTTCAGATGTGTTCACATTTGGGGCCCCTGAAGAAGCCAGAGATAGTGGGACCACCTGGACAGCAGACATATATGGAAGCCAAAGACGCAAAAGTTTCTAGAGAGTCAGGAGTGGGGAGTGTGTAAACAGAAGCAACTGACTGGTGACTTTGAAGAAAGAGATTGCAGAGGAATAGTGAGGTGAATACCAGATTTAAAGGAATTTAATGGGGAATGGGTATATAGTGAAGGAGAAAGTGGGAATACGTATTTTTAAGTCTGCCAATGAAAAGAAACAGAGTAATATGATAGTATTTTAAAAGGGAGGCAGAATAGATGGAAAGATTTGCTTTTTAATCTGACGTATTTTCTGACTGTGTGTGAGCTCAATGGAATAATATGAAGAAAGTAATTGAAGATGCCGGTGAGAGAAAAAACAAGGGGATATTTATGAAGATACTTCTCAGATGATGTCCTGTTATATTTTTGTTGTTTTTACTTTACATTCTATTCCCTGGGGACATATTTCACTTTTATTATTTAAAATATTGTTAACTGTATAAAAATCTTTTTCTCCATTGTTGCAAGAAGATTTTAATAGCAAAAAGACTGTACATTTAGTAACTAGATATTAACATAGTATCTTAATATTTTGGGTATTTTTCCCCAAATGCAAGTGTCTTCAGGATGGGAGTTAGACCATTGGCTGCACGTTAGAATCACCTTGTGGGAACGTCTAAGTGATGTCAATGCCTTGGCTCCTCCCCCCCTTGGAGGTTTGAATTGAAGCCTAACGTAAGTTGTTAGGAGTTGGGCCCAAGTATCAGTATTTTTACCTAGCTTCCCAGGTGATTTTATAATAACATACAGCAAAAGCTGAGAACTTTTGACTTAGACTTTTAAGGAATAGTAGTGATGCTGTTAGGCAATTTTTTATGTACCATTTAGAGTAGGCGACCCTTTCAAACATATGACTAAAATATTAATTAAATGAATTACCTCCTGCCTTTTCTGTCCTTGTCAATTGCACCTCCATAAAGGAAAACATGGAGCTTAGATCCAGTTTTTGTTTTTTGTTTTTTCATTTCCCATATGCAGTTAGTCCTTCATAGTCCTTCATAGTCTCATGCCAGTGCTCCCAGAGCTCTGCTGGCCTCCAGGTTGATCATCAACCTCTGGCGATCCCTTGAGTTATTTTCTTTAGCGCATGGAATGTTGTCGTGGGTTCATGTAAGGCCTTCTCTTTGACTGAAGGCATGTGTTCATTTACTCTTTTAATAGTCTATTTTGCACATGACTGCAGGTTACTCTTTTTAAAGTACTGCTTTTACCATTTCCTCCCGGTTCAAAACTTCCATTAACTCCTCATTTCTTACCTTACGTGTGGTGAAGTGCTACCATTTAAGGCTCTGTGTAATCTAAACCTATTCAATGAAGGAATTGACTTAACTTCTCTGACCTCAGTTTCACCATCCGTAAAACCATATTGTATGTGTGTGGTTCTTTTGTGAGCCTGTCATAACCCCGAAAGACACATTTACCCAAATGTGATAATTATCCAAATGCAATAATTTCAATACTTTTTTTTTGTTTTTTTTTTTTTTTATTGTTAAATCATAGCTGTGTACAATAATTTCAATACTTGAAGCTCAAAAAGATAAAAAATCCTTACAGTCTAAAATTCCAAAAGTCGCAATCCTGAAAGATCAATATCTGTAAACATTATTCTGGAAAAAATAATTTTAAAAAATGTTTATTTACATTTTTAAAGGGGAATTTATTTGAGGAACATGTAAAAACATGAGGTTCTTTATGGTTCTTGCACAATAAAATAGTAATAACACATATTTTGCAAGCATAAACAGGCATAATAACAACAGTAACACAGATATGACAGTTATGTGTAGACAAATGGTATTTACCAAGAAATGGGTCAAAGTAGGAAATGTGTTTGATAATTATGTTCACTCAGCTTTATAACTGTGGTCATTTGAAATATCGTGATGGACAAACTAAATCTTTTGACTAGATCAATCAAAAATTGCAATGGGTCACCACCACATTCTCAATTGTCCAAAGAGCTGAGATTATGAGGAATTCGAACTTTCACAAATACAAATGTACAAAAAAGGAAATCTCTTTATGTATTAAGGAAGTTTCTTCAAAAAAATTTTTTTACTGATAGAAAATATTTTATGTATTTATGTGGTACATGTATTTGTTGCATGCGTAGAATATGTAACAATCAAGTCAAGGTATCTGAGATATCCGTCACCTTGAACATTAATCACTTCTAGGGGCTGGCAACATTTCAATTTCTCTCTTCTAGATACTTTAAAATATACAATATGTTATTGCTAACTATAGTCACCCTACTCCACTATCAAATATTGGGCCTTATTAATTCTAACTAATTATATCTTTGTACCTACAAAGAAACCAACCTTTCTTTGTCCCCACCCAACCACCCATCCCTTCCCAGCCTCTGGTATCTATCATTCTACTCTCTATCTCTGTAAGGTCAGTTTTTAGATCCCATATATGAGTGAGAACATATAGCATTTGTCTCTCTATGACTGGCTTATTTCACTATATAGTGGCTTCCAGTTCTATTCATGTTGCTTCTAATTACTTAATTTCATTCTTTTTAGCAGATGAATAGTATTCCTTTGTGTGTGCATATATGTGTCTATATATGCCACATTTTCTTTATCCACTCACGTATTAATGATGGTTAGGTTGGTTCCAAATATTTGCTATTGTGAATAGTGCTGCAATAAACATGCAAGTGCAAATATCTCTTTGATATATAAATTTTTCTTCCTTTGGATAAATACTCAGTAGGGAAATTGCTGCACAGTGTAGTAGTAATATTTTTAGTTTTTTGAGAAATCTCCATACTGTTTCCCATAGCGATTGTACCAATTTTCATTGCCAACAGTGTATGAATTCCCTTTTCTTCACGTCCTTGCCATCATCTGTTATTATTATTATTTTTAATAATGGCCTTTATAACTGGGGTAAGATGACATCTCATTGTGTGAGAGAGTATGTGTGTGTGTTTTTTTTTTTTTTTTTTTGCAGTTTTTGGCCGGGGCTGGGTTTGAACCAGCCACCTCCGGCATATGGGGCCTGCACCCTACTCTGTTGAGCCACAGGCAACACCCTCATTGTGGTTTTGATTTGCATTTCTCTGATGCTTTGCGCTGTCGAGTATTTTTTATTGTGGAAGTTTCAATGTTTTTATGCACACATGCAATGCTTACACACAAAGTCAGCATCGTTATAATGAATTTTTGTGAAGTCAAATTTCTGATATCTAAGGCAGCAGAAGAAAAACCTGTCCCAGCTCCCAAAGAGAGACCAATTTCCCTTCTGTATTTGTTTTCTCTGGGCACCTGGCTAATTGAATGGTGTTTGCAACATTGACAGCAGACCTCTGTCTAGTCCAGTGGTTCTCAATTTTTTTTTTTTTTTTTGAACAGTCTCAAGTTGGTGCCCTGGGTAGAGTGCCGTGGCATCACAGCTCATAGCAACGTCCAACTCTTGGGCTTAAGGGATTCTCGTGCCTCAGGCTCCCAAGTAGCTGGGACTATAGGCACCTGCCACAATGCCTGGCTATTTTTCTGTTGTTGCCATTGTCATTATTGTTTGGCAGGCCCAGGGTGGATTTGAACCCACCAGCTCCAGTGTTTGTGGCTGGCGCTCTAGCCACTGAACTACAGGCACCAAACCTAGTCCAATGGTTCTCAACCTGTGGGTCGCGACCCACAGGAACTATATTAAAGGGCTACGGCATTAGGAAGGTTGAGAACCACTGATGTAGTCCATTCACACTCACATACTTGCCTCCTCTTCTCCTCCTATTGTTTTCTATTTTATTATTATTAATTGTAAATCAGAAATGAGCATTGAATATGCCAATTGCTTTTCAGTTTCTGTGGCATTGATTATTTTTTTCTTCTTAGATCTGTTAATATATCATTGGTACTTTAAATTATTAAACATGACGATTTATCCGAACTTTGGGTTGATTTTTTTCATCTTGATTAACCAACAATTGTAAACATTTAAAAACACACCTTGTAGTTTGATCTTTCCAGATACAAACATATTTCGTTCCTCTTTGGTATTTTTATGTAATATATTGGAGAAATTCAGGAAAATATGTATGTACTAAATAAAGACTACTATGTTTACTAAGCTGACTTTCAGAGAATAGACTGTCCGTGAACTTAATTGCATCTCCCATTCTTTAATTTGTATGGTTAAGCAGATTTTGGTTTTCAAGATCTGATTCCTTTTTTTCTTATTATTTTTGAGACGAAGTCTCACTCTGTTGCTCTGGGTGGTGCCATGGTGTCATAGGCTCACAGCAACCTCAAACTCTTGGGCTTGAGCAATCCTCTCGCCTCAGCCTGCCAAGTCACTGGGACTAGAGGCTCCCACCACGATACCAGCTAGTTTTTCTATTTATGTATGAAGGGTAAATACATGTATATGGGTAAATACATGTCTTCTTTCACTTTGTAAAACATTTTATAATGTTTCTTCCAGGTAATCTGGAAGAAGTCATAAATAGTAGAGATGGGGTCTCACTGTTGCTCAGGATTGTCTCAAATTCCTGACCTCAAACAATCCATGTGCCTCAGCCTCCCAGAGTGTGAGGATTACTGGCATAAACCCCTGCACCTGGCCTGAATTTCAATAATTGGACATATTCAGATATCAAATAAAAATGTCTAAGGAAATTTCTTCCTTCTTTCACTTTTCATCTCCACACACAGATGTACCCAGCTTTAGGACTCCAAAGAAAGACAGGAAAGGAGGAACTATTTCTGGTGCTGTTTGGGGAGGCTATAGATAGTTGCCTTGGTTAACTCAGATTTATTCCTCTTTCCAGTTCACTAAGAACATGAAGGTTGTTTGGGTCCAAGACATATCTTGTCCCAGACTTTTCATTATTCCTAATAATTCAGAAGCTGAGATTCGAATAACCATAAATTAAAAATTCAACCACTTATTGCAATCGAATCCAAATCTGCATATTTGTTTCCTTATATAAGGACATAAAGCCATTTCCAAATCTTTCAAAACAAGCCTCTCCCACTCCCCCATCCTTTCTAACTTCTGTTGGAGTGAAAAATTACATAACATATTTGCAAGAAAGATTTATTTTCCACATTTTAATATAAAGACTAAGGTAGACTACAAAGTAAGAATTCAGTATGTTCCATGCAGGTGTTCCATTTCTCCTTCTTTAAGTTTATTTTTCATTTGTTATTCATCATTTCACTCTTATCTCTTCTGGCCTTAAAACTCTATTTGTCTAAAACCTTCTCTAGCTGGCTCTACTCTTTCTGCTTGTGTGGGAGGCCATCTATACAAGCACCACACCAAACAGTGCCATTTCTATGTTGATCTTCCCTATGGGTAAATGTGGTTATTAAATTTTGTGTCCTCTGGGACATTTAGTGAAGTGCTGCTCATACAGTTTTGAGGCATTTCCCCTTTCTTAAAAACATTTTCAAAGCAATTATTTAAGGGTAAATACATGTCTTCTTTCACTTTGTAAAACATTTTATAATGTTTCTTCCAGGTAATCTGGAAGAAGTCATAATTGTAGATTAGTGAAATTGAAAGGTCCTGAGAATTACCTAATCTAGCCGATCTGGCACATGAGGAATCTAGGCACAGAGTGGTTAAGTGGCTTGCGGGATGACACAGAGGAAGAGAAACACATGGAAGAAGAGTAAAGCAAAGGCCTAGATGAAGTATACTGATGTGCATTCGTAGCCAGGAATATAACTCAGATCTTATTTTCATTTCATAGCTATTTTGACTGCAAGAGGAAAACTGGCCAGCCTACACTAGAAGGTCAGGGAAACAGAAAAATTTTTGCCCTCAAAACATAGCCTATTGTAAATAAATAAATAAATAAATAAATAAATAAATGTTATCTGTTATTATTCTCACTGTTGTTGTTTGATTCCTTTCCTCAAGGCCTAACCACACACTATGTCTTGGTTTCTCTCTCACCCATCATCTGCCATTTCTGAGGATGGATTTCCCAATGCTCTGTGGACCTTTTCTGCTCTCTTCAGGCTCAATTAGTTTTTTTTTTATTATTATTTTTTATTAATTCACTGGCAGAATGTTTTCCCACATTTTTATAACAGCTTTGGCTCTGAAAGAGGTATTTATTATGCATGTACTTTAACCCCAAAGGAAACCAGAAAAAAAGTAAACTGAAACAAGATATTAATTTTCAATTTACAGGAATATTAACAGATGAAGTATGGTTAGAAAAAATTTCCTGAAATAAAATAACCACACTGCCATTCAATCCTTGCCATTAATGTGGTTTGTTATAATACCAAATTAAATCTATTTAAAAAATTTTTTTAAAGAAAATTTTTAAAAAATTTAAGCAAAAGGAAAACTCCTTTTAAGGTAGTAAATATTGGAGTGCATATTATTTCTAAGGCACTGTGGTGGACCCTATAAAGGGTACTAAAATAAGGCCTGTGTCTGTCTTCTTTGACAGTCAGAGTCTTTGCACAAATGTCTGAGGTTTGTGAGAGAATCACTCAAATTCCCACATTCCTGCCTTTTAATGAGTTTCACACACTAATTCAACAAATATTTACTGAGTGCTTATGACAGCTCTAATGCAGGTCACTGATACACCAGTAACCAAGTCATGAAATCTCTGCCTCCATGGAATATATATATTCTAGTGGGGGAAAACCAAGAATAAGAAAATAAATAAACTATATAAGTGCTACTGAGAAAATGAAGCAAAGGAGGGGCCTAGGGAGTTCTTGGCCTGGTGATGCTGTAATTTCAAGTATGGTTTCCAATAGGCTTACCACGGAGGATCTCATCTGAAGGGGATCCAAAGAAATGAGTGGAATGAAATAAAAGTGTTAGCCAAGAAAGTATATGTCAATGAATATTCAAAGCTGAGGGAACAGCAGGTGCCAAGACCCTCAGGAGTGTGACTGGCCTTTTAAATGAAGAACTAAGAGCTGGAAGGCCAGTATGGTTAGAACTGGCCAACGAGGAAGAAAGTTGTAGGGGAAAATTTAGAGCTTTCAGTAGAGAGAAAAGTCTGATGAAAATCCCTGGAATTTATTGAGCACAGAAGTGACATGATGTGATTTACAGCTTAGCTTGTTAAAAGGTTTAGACAAATTAAATTTAGCAGTTTATAGGAGCAAAGAATGATTTATAAATCAGGCCACATTCAGAACCAGAAGAGGTTCATAGAGCTCCACCTAGCAACTGGGACAGGCTGTATTTATAGGCAGAAAAGTGCACTATAGAGAGTGAGTGATTGGTCATGGCTGGCTGTTTGCCTTATTTGGGCAAAATGTCCAAATGAGGCATATATAATATAATATACTATAATATAATCTTGAAAAATGGTCTTGCTAACTAACAGGCTAACAAGAAAATAAATTTCTAACTGGCAGCCACTTAGAGTATCACGAACCCTGGCTCTAAGGTCAATGATATGAATGTCTCCCCTACAGAGATGTTTTCCTAGAATGTAAAAAAGCTGAACACCAAAAGAAGGTGTAAATCTTCCTTAACATTCTCCAGAGCTTATCACTTCACATTTCAAAGGAAAACGGAGTCTCTGGGAAAGGGGAAAGAGGAGGGAAGGGCAGATTATGTGAAGGACTGTCAGCAAAAAAAAAAAAAAAAAAAAAAAAAAAAATCACTGCCTGTACAAAGGTCTTCTTGAGTATTGTTTAAGCAGCCTTGAAAAAGTTGCTGAGTGGACAGAAGTACCAACTTCCCCTGCTTCCTCAGGGAGAGTACCAGATGCCTCCCAATTTCAAGAAGAAAGAAGAAACTAATTTCTCTTATCAATCTGTTATGGGAGAAACAAAAGAAAGCTAAACACAGCAGCTTCACAGCTGTTTTTGTTACCAGTCTGCTGAAGCAGGGAATAACAAAGGGACCATTTTTGCCCTTTAAAACCACCAGACACTTTTGCTGAAGTGCCTAGCACTTTCTTCCTTCTTTCTTGCTAAGGCCTCTCTCTCTCTTTTTTCTTTTCTCTCAATCTCTTCCTCTCTTTCTTTCTTGGCAAAATAAATAAACTTTGCACATTTTTCTGTCCTAAACTTTGAGAACTCTTTCTCTACCCACTGTGAGTAAATTTAATTAATGCCCTTTCAAATATAATATAGGTATAGTATATGGACATGATTTAATCAGTTAGCCTGTGATGGGCTGAAGCTCAACTTACTATGATTTTTGTCGGGATTTTTTTCTTCATTTTTCCCCCCTCCATCTACTGTGATTGGCTGAGACTCAGCTACTTGTTACAAATAAAATACTTCTTCACTCTTATGGTTCAGCTCCCTACCCAAAAACGCCAAATATGGAGGCTTTAGGTCACATTTAAGTTGGATCATGACCAAAGTGGGTCATGGCCAGAAGCAGAAATACAGACAAGGAAGTTAAAACAATGTCCAGTAAAGAGAGGGGATTGTGATAGACTACGTGGTGTGAAATGGTTGATTTCTACATACATATTGTTGGTAGAACCTTCAGATTTTGCTGAAGGATCAAGATTGCAATTGAGAAAGTACCTTAGGAGCGGCTACCTTTGGAAACCAGTTTCATTCTCACTATTAGTTTTGAAAAAGGTGGAGTTTTGTGTAGATTTCCTTGTTTTCATACCAGACTAATCAGAACTTTGAAGATCTTAGCCCTGAAAACCATTCATTTTTAAAGTGCTTCCCAGTAATTCTTTGGCAATCACTTGACTTGGACTAAGGAAGTCCGCAGGCTCAGGGCTCACTTGTTTGTTACAAGAACAAACCCACGTCGTCAAGGTCCAATAGGGAGTATAGCATCCTGCAAAGTTGGTGGGCTAGTAGATTGGGAAATCAATCCCATTCATATCCTCACACAGAGTGCAGGAATCTAAGATGCCTCAAGGGGATTGGATTAGCCACAGAAAGCTTCCTGGGGGAGTCCGATTTTGAAAAAGGCCACCTCAAGCCTTTAATAGGAGGGAAGGGGCGCATAAGAATGGAAAATACGACTTGGGACCGAGAGGTGCCAACAAGGCACGCCAGACTTCTGCTTAGCGGGCTTTCTCCGGGGGACGCAGCGCAGAAGCCAAGACGAAGCGCAGACGCGACTTCAGGAAGGCCACGCCCCCTCCCGGAGAAGCCCCGCCCGTTTTCCGCCCGCAGGCGACTTTGGCTTTCCGGAAGGACCTGATTTCGGAGAGGACCGAAGCGGATCGAGCTCGCGCGCCCTCTTCCGCCGGCTTTCCGGTTCACCAGGACCCGGCTGCTCGGTGGGGCGGGGACGCGCCGTCCCTTTGCGCAGGCGCAGTCCATGATCCACGCGCTCCGCAATGCCGGGGCGTCATGTCTCCCGAGTCCGGGCCTTGTATAGGCTTATCTTGCAGCTGCACCGGGTTCTGCCCCCGGACCTGAAAGCCCTGGGTGACCAGTACGTGAAGGATGAATTTAGGAGACATAAGGCCGTTGGTTCTGACGAGGCCCAGCGTTTCTTGCAGGAATGGGAGGCAAGTGACGCCCCCTTTTCTTTGCCCCAGACCTTTGGGAGGTCCTCAGTATCCCCATTTGTCACTTCCAGAGAATGCCTATCCCGGTTTGTTCCAGTACCCCTAGCAGGATTAAACAGAGCGGCAATCTGTTCTGTTTTAATTAAACAGCTTAAAGCTGTTTGTACAACATTTCCTAAAGTTACTTCCTGAGGACCCCCGATTTCTCCCACGGGTTCTTCGCTGGAGCAGATCCCGTGGCTTCAGCGCCTCCAGTTCAGTTCAACTCTTTCAGCTCCTGCAAATGGCAGGTGCTTGAGGGGAGAGGTTAGGAGGTCACAGAATTGAATCAATCACCAACCAGCGCTCAAAGACCTCAGCTCCCTTTTGTCCACTTCAATGCCTTTGGCACGTAGCAATATTCATAAGTTAAATGCTTTCTTAGTGTTTAGACTTAAGAGACTTGTTTCCATAATTTATTATTATATCTTTAATCTCAGCCCTCTTGGTTGGGTTTTTAGTAATTTCATCACTTGACAGATCGAGAAATCAGATAACATAAAAAAGACTTTTGGGGATTACGAGTCCCCAAATGCTGGTTGGAGTTAAGTCTGGCAAAAGTTGCAAAGTCTCAAGTTATTTTATTTTGTTATGTTGCCCTGCCTAAACGTTAAGCAGACACATGCATTAGGGATAAGTTGCATGACTTTTTTTTTTTTTCTTGAGTGAAGGAAACAAAGATATTCAGAGACTTGGAGGGCTGGGGCCCCTCCAGGATTGTCCATAAATCAGATTTGCAAATATTGAGAAACAATTTGGGAGGTGAGAGCGACTTCTCAGGTATTTTTTAAAGCATGATGTAGTGTTAGTATGAAAATAGAGGTGTCAGTCTAAAATGTTGATGGCGGAAGATGAGATGACTGAAGGCTGCTTTTTAAAAAATCATAAAGGTTATAAGGTGAACATAGGAATTTGTCATGGAATTATGGAGTTTTGGTAGAATTTTTGTTTGAAACTTTAAAGAGGGACATTTTGAACAGCGGTGAAATTTAGAACTTTCTTGAAAGTCCTGGTGTATTTGATGTAATTAGCTTGCCTGAAGTCAGGGAAGTTTAATCTTTTTTAAATACAGACTTAATAAGGTGATTTGTTCTAGATGACAGAAGAAGTGGATTCAGATTCAGGCTTTCACATTTATTAAGTGTCAGATCACTTAATTTTTCTAGTCTTATTTTCTCATCTGTAAAATAAGGACAGTATTTACAATATGCATGTCAAAATTAGTGTATGTAAATGTATTCAAAAGCACTTCCTATATTGTTAATTGCTATGAGGCTACTGTATTAAGGTATTTAAGTGACATCTTTTAAGTTAGGTCAGTTTGTGGCCAGACAGGAAGGAGAGTGTAGGTCTGTGCTGGGAAGAAATTAGGCTGCTCTAAGAAGTCCTAAATAGGAACTAGAAACCTTTTCAGGGAAAACTAGGAAAGAATGGGAACTCAGAATAAATTGATAATGGGCTGAAGGAGAGACAGTATAAAAAAAGAACTGGGTAAATAAAAAATATGTTAATAGACCTAGTAGGCTTGGTAACAGGAATTTAGCCTGTAAAAACTCTTTTGGAATAATTTTAGGCTTACAGAATTTACAAAGACAGTACGGTACAGATTCCCCATATGTCCTACATCCTGTTTCCCTTTATCTTTCATAACCAGGGTACAAGGATCAAAACTAAGAAATGAACATTGAAAGTGCAGGCTTTATTCATGTTTTGCCAATACTTTTTCTAATGTCCTTATTCTGTTCCAGGATCCAGTCCTGGATCCCACATTGTATTTCGATAGCCTTTGTCCTTAAACTTCAGTTTGTGACAGTTTTTTAATTTTTCTTACCTTTCATGACCTTGACACCTTTTGAAAAGTGCTGGTCAGTTACTTTGTGGAATATCTCTCAGTTTGGGTTTGTCTGATGTTTGTTCATGATTAGATTAGTTTGGTGCATTATTGAGAAGACTACTACATGTGTGAATTACCCTTCTCAACACCTCTCATCAGAGGGTACATGGTATTAACATGTCTTCTTCTTGTTTTTTTTTTTTTTAGTTTGTAGACATTGTTTAATCTTTCCATTAGCATCCACCAAAGCATCTTTTAAATTTAAGTTGCATGCTTGCTGTGGTCATAAAATCCCTTTTTATACTTTTCAAAGATCTCCCTGTGCTTCTCCAGTCATAAATATCATTGGTGATAACTGTGATCACTTGGCTATGGTTATACCTGCCAGGTATCTCCCTTGTAAAGTTACTGTTTTCCCTTTTGAAATTAATACAAATTTTGTGGCAGGTACTCTAAGGCTATGCAGATATTCTGTTTCTCCTTAAGCTTTGCCAGTTAATGCTAGTGGATTTTGCCATTGTGTTCTAGTGGTAATTTTCTATTTCTCTCATTCCTTCAGAATGAGAGTTGAAATGCTTCTGTAGGGAATAGTGGTCCCTTTTCCCCCATTGTTGATCTAGCATTTTTATTCATTTTTTAGAATGAAGGAAAAGAGGGGCTATTGCATGGGGCTAGACCTCTGTACTTAATGCATCAGCAGCTTGGTAAAGATAAATCTAATAATCCATTTGGATAAAAGAATATTCTCACAGTTGCAAGAGCGTACTCTAAGCCTGAGAGTTAGAAGGGGTAGCATGGGTCCTACTAAGAAAGATAATTGCTCTTCCTAAGAGAAGGGCTAGCAGAAATGCTAACGATTTAGAAGGGAGAAAAACCTTGCTAAGGTAGTTTTTAACAGCCTTCCAAGTCTCTTTTCTCTTCACTTGTTCTTCAGAACACCTACGTTATGATTGTGTCATGCTAGATGCCACTAGACAAGGCATGAATTTGTATGGTTTTAATGTTTTTCGTTTCAAAACAAACTTGGTGTGTATTATCAGAATGTTACTACTTTAAGGCATATGTTTATACGTGGTAGCAGGCTAATTGAGAGTTAACACTATTGTGGACTTTTAACTTAATACAGTATATAGAGTTTTATTTCTGGGATTCTCTCACACATTTCTAAAATGAATAATGGACTTGATGGATTCTTTGTTTTATATCAATGGGCAAAGTTGAATATGGGTGCCACTGGAGAAAAAAGGAAAGGATGAAGAATATTAGAGGCTCCATATTAGGAAGAGTGTTTTCTAATTTCCTTCATTTATGGTCATGGAAAAATGGCAAATTCTAGAGCGTTCACCTGGGGAAGTTTCTGTTAAAGGACCTGTTGGAAAGTGGAAGAAAAGTATTTCATTTCATCCTACATAGAAAAATATAGATATGTATTTACAGAGTAAATAGTGAATTTATATAATTTCTTACCATAAGAAAAAAAGATATAAATGCAGGGAGAGTTGCTTGGAACCACTTAAGAGAGAATATATCACAACTGGTTTATAAAATATCCACTGTAATCTCACTCTTAAATTGTTGAGGACGCAACTGTTAGAAGTGAAATTGAAATTAGGTAGATACTACTATGGCGTTTTAAGAGTTCTGATTAGGCTATATTTGAAGAATAGCTGATTAAGTAATGCTTTCCTTTTTATTTTTTCTCTGCCTGCCATTTATTTATTTTCTAGGAAACATGAATAAACATTGGTGATTAAATAGGTAAAACATGTTAGTGAAAAAATACAAGACAAAGAGCAGAAAACAATGTGCTTTCTGGAGTTAATTTGAAGAGATGTCATGTATTTAATTTTCCTTTTTCTGTCCCATTTATTTATGTCAGTTACCTTCTTGCCTGATATCTATTGTTTTTCCTAAGTGGCTGTTTCCTTTAGTGTTTGCTAGAGATGTTTTGTTGTATTTATGTATTAGTTTTGTTTATAGAAAAAAGCAAAAAGGCATAAACATTTTGCAGTTAATTTTGATCGTTTACCAATGCCAGAAAATGGGGTAGGCATTGTTGGTACACAAAAATGAATAATAACTGTATTTTACTTTCACAGTGTTCAAAGTTTAGTGTAGTAAATCAGACAATTATAATATAGCATGAAAGAGTGTCCGTCAAAGGCAGTGGGATTAAAGAGGAATCGGAGAAGTTGAGTGGCACATAAAATGGTTGGGCTGAGTTTTGAGCTAGTTGAAGTTACTATGCCAAGGTAAAAGCTTTCTAGAAAGAGGCAGTAACATATGAAGAGGTGTTGAGGTTAGAAATAATGTGATTTTTTTCTGGGAACTGCAGTGGTATGTTTGAAATTTAGTGTCCTATATGGAGGATTAGGAAAAGAGAAATTTAAAAAGATGACAAGAGACAGGTTATTCTACTAAAGATTTTAAGTTTTTATTTTGAATCACTGACAGATTTTAAGCAGTGGTAGAAATGATTCAAATTACAGTCTAGATACAGGGGTGGCAAACACGCGGCTAGAGCTGCATGCGGCTCCCGGCCAAAATGAATTTCGGCTCTTTGCCTCTTATCATTATTTTGTATACTGTGGCTCTTTGCCAAGTTTGGATTTTGTTATGCTGCTTCTGAGGAGGGACCTCTGAGGAGCAATCTC